>NW_021025913.1:2146792-2238386 GCF_004153795.1 Camellia sinensis | reverse complement strand
TCATCTTTGGGATACGTAGGCAACTTCATTCTGAAGTCCAGCCATAAACACTTCCAAATCGACTGTGTCCATGCGATGGTTCTGGTCATCTTTGTCTTTTCTGTATTAGTGACCATTCCAAGCTAGGACAGGTTGCTTACCCGATTTAGGTTGTTTGAAACCGCTGCGTGCGTAGTGAAACCCTAGCTCCTGACAAAATAGGACAGGGAAACCCTACCCCAACATAGGGGTGTTTTGGCTCTCACTTGCTTGTTATGTGCTTTAGAGTGCGTCTCTATACGAATGCATGTATCAGTTTACAAGTTTGGGCATCAGGCCTGCGGGCACCAGTTCAGCATCTTGGGATTCGGTTTACCAAAGGGTATCAGATTTGATGCAGAATTTTGGAGGCAGAATTCAGTAGAGGGCACAGTCATCCTGCTACACTTGTATCTGTTTTGGTGAAGTTGAGCTGAGATGCTGCATGTTTTCTCTTTCGCTAGGTGGTCTGGGAACCATAGCTTCAGAAGGCTCCGATATCCCCCGAGGTTCATCGAACTTGTGCTGATAGACTTTGTCAGGTCAAAGATTCAGTTCAAGGGAAATCAGTGTTCCTTTGCCAGAGGCAGGGTAAAAGGGCCAGTCAGGCACAAATCACCAGTTCAGCAGTTACCAGATCAGTGGCCCTTATTCACCCCACCAGTAAACAGTCAGGCTAAGGCCTTAGTTTTTATCATAGAGATAGATATACCAGTCAGTCAGCCGGAACAGCAGAACATGGCAAGGATGGAGGAAATGGTGCGTCAACTTCAAGAAAGTATGAAACTCATGCAGCAAGACGTTGCCCGTCAGGCAGAATTTGCCAAACAGTAGGCTGCGATCATGGCCCAGCAAGCTGAGCTAATCACCAGGCTGCAACAGCAAAATGGAGCATCTGCTTCGCATCAGGCTCCTCCCCCACCAGGAGCTCCAGCGCCTGGGGAGACACCAAATGTCCGGGAAGGTACGGACATTCCGATGGGACCGGCTCCACCCCCAATCCTACCCCAATTATCCAAAACACCCACCAACCCGCCGGATTCTCCCTTTGAGTCTGAGGTGGACCCCACAGCATTGAAGGTGAGCAAGCTTGAAAAGCTATTCAAGAAATCTCAGGGCGCCAAGTCCATCCCGGACATTGAGGATGGGTATACCGATGCGGCCGTGACGGTGCCAGACCATTTTAAAATGCCACATATCGACCGCTTTGACGGGTCCGGGGATCCCATGGTGCACTTACGACTGTTTTCAGACATACTAAGGCCGATGGGCCTCACCAGGCTGCAGAAACTTTCATTATTCGGCCGGACCCTGTCAGGTGTGGCCGCTATCTGGTATGCAAAATTAGAAGACGATGTCAAACGGAACTGGGATGTGCACAGTACTCCTATAACACGCAAATCGAGGTCACAACCCGTGATCTTGAGACAACAAGGCAAGAGCCTAAGGAGAGTTTTTCTGATTTCGTAGCCCGCTGGAGGGCCAAGGCTTCTATGATGACCCTGAGGCCTACTGATAAGGACCAGATTAGGATGATTGTGCGCAATCTCCAGCCAAAACTGATGCAAAAGATGATTGTACTCCCCTTCCCTACCTTTTCAAACCTACATGAGATGGGAGTACAGATCGAGGACGCTATGAGGCAAGGCCTTCTTGACCAGGAGAAAGAGCAGCCCAGGAGGGCATTTTCCCTCAGTTCAAATGCGACCACCAGTGGTGATGCAGCTGCAAGATCTTCTAAAGTGGGCATGGTTACCACCTCCGCATCAAAAACAGCTACCCCATTCACCGGTGTATCCATGAGTAGCTCACAAGAAACCAAATATCCACCTCGAGTCAAGAGGGTTTTCACCCCACTTCATATGCCTCTGTCAAAGGCTCTAGAGGTCTTAATCCGGAAAGGACATCTGAAACCATTGGAACAATGGCCCTTACCCGATCCTATCCCTGCAAAGCATGATCATACCAAATACTGCGCCTACCATCAACAAACCGGTCATGACACCGACAGTTGCTTTCGTCTGCGCCATGATGTACAAGATCTGTTTGACAACGGGGTCATTGCCGCACCAGGTCCTGCAAAGTCTATCGCCACTGGATCAGTGAACTTGGGGGATAGTGCAAATATGTGATCGGGGGATGAACCACCTGCGGGCGGCGCTCGATTAACTCCAGACGTGGGAATGGCACGCACTGTTCTGAGCAATGTGTAAATACCAGTTTTTGTGCTTTCTGACTTGGGTATTGGGTCAGTTTTGTTGTTTTGTTTTGAGCCTGTCTTTTTGTTTTGAGTTAGTCTCTTTTGTTTTGGGTCTGTCCTGTGGTATCGAGTCAGTCCTATTGTATAGGAGTCGGGTGATTCCAGGGGGTGTTACCTCGGCGTCACCATTTTGTTTTATGTTTGTCTTTTCGTTTTGTTTTGAGTCTGTTTCTGCCAGGGAGCCAGTTGTGCCAACAGTTTTTTTGAATAAAACAACGGTGATCTTCACGCTCTCGCATTTGCTTCTGCCTTGTGCCAGTTATGTCGGAAGTTCTGAATGAGACGACAGTATTTGACTAAAGAACTTTGTCTTTTCTGTGCCTTGAAATCATTGTATCGACCTAAGTCTTTCAAAACTTTTTTGAGCACTGCGGTGAAAACGAAGAGGAAGGAATTCACGGTCAACCGCGATATGAGGCCTGTGCGGCTAGATTTGAAACAGCCCTCGAACAAGAGGCACCAAAGTCAGATCAAGAAGATCAGACCTCATCAGAAGAAGCTTGCGAAGCTAGAACAGAAACACCCCTCGAACTAGGGGCGAAAATGTCCGATGTGCTCGAAGAGCCGAAGATGGATCCTTCTGCAAATCGATACAGCAGCCACTCTCTTGGATACGGATGGCTTCGAGATCCTAAAACCATTTGGCATGGACTTGTTACGCTTTTACCCTTGAGAGGCTCGCTGGGCCGAAAACCCGGAAGGGCGACCCAGGCAAAACGTTAGCATGAAAAGAAGAAAAAGAACAAAAAAGAGAAAAGAACAAAAAAAATAAAGATGCAAAGAAAAGAACAAAAAAAAAGAAAATCAAAAGAAATGAAAGAAAAGAAAGAAACACAAAAATTGAAAAGAAAAGAAAAACAAAGCTCGCAAGGTCGAAAACCCGCAACAGGGCCCTTGGCAAAAGTTAGAGCATAAAAAGGAGAGGTTAAATACGAGTGTACCTTAACCCCGAACTACGTAAGGTTGATTCCCATCTTTGGGATACGTAGGCAACTTCATTCTGAAGTCCAGCCGTAAAACATTTCAATTCGATTGTGTCCATGCGATGGTTTTGGTCATTTGTCTTCTCTGTATCTGAGAGTCTGTTTGGTTCGTCGCTCCTGAGGACTGACTACAATGCGCTGCGTGCTATCCAAACAGGGCAACTTCCGTTGCCATTCACAAACGCCGCAGTGCCATTTCAAACAAGGGGAAACTTTCCGTTGCCATGCAGTGTCCTCAAACAAGGGGCAATTTTCCATTGCTAATGGATCCAGGTTGTGCATCTCGAAGAGTAGGTTCCGTGCTGCTTGAGCAGTGGTCGTTTGCAAAATAGTTTGAGAAATTTTTAGTGAGGTTGACTAATCTTCTCGAAAAGTGCTCCATTTTTCAAAACTGGATCATTCTTGGACCCAAAAAAGGAAAACTCTCAGTGCTCATAACCAAACTTGATGATTTTAAATCAGAAAATCGAACAAGCATGTTAATCAAACTCTCATTTTGGTCAAACATTGTCTTAGTAGAAAGCCAAAAACAAAAAGAGGTCGAAAGATGAATCTAGGCACAGTTGAGTCAGCGTGTTCTGTCTTTCCCCATTGCCACAATACTTGCCAAGAAGGGCACGTACTACTGCCAAAAAAGTGGCATCAACTGAACTTGTGCAACAAAAAGGGCTGAAAGCTCTCTCGTCTTCCAAGCAACGAGGGTATCAAGCAAATGCAAGCACGAACTAAGATGGGCGCAAGATATTCCACTCCTCATCTGACCAATCTTATCACGTCCGAACTCCCGCACAAAGCCATCTCAAAACTGTGTTACTGCAAGATTTTGCTACACACCCAGTTGTAGCCAATCTTTCCGGGAGGACATCACTAGACTGAGCGGAAAGAGAATCTACAGAATGTCAGCACGAGCCCACAATTTGTGACTGTTATCCATCAACCAGCCCAGGAGAGGATGAAAAATGAGAGATTGAAGAATAGAGAGATGTGCGATGAGAGGAAAAGTGAGAAGAGGGCTTTTTCAGAAAAAATAGAGCTTGAGGGCCGAGTGATGTGAGAACCACAAATGAGAAAGGGTGAGAAACACTACCCGGTCAAACAGGCTCCCTGTGCACGTCTAAGTGTCGTGTCTCTTTGTTTTATCTCGATTCTTGTTTTGAGTTGTTTCGAGTGTTACTCGATGTGTCTAGGTTGTGTGCCTTTTATTTCCTTGTTGAGTTGTCTTGCTATGTTCAGTCGTAGGCTCGATACCCGGTGAAGAGCTCATTTATCAATTCCAAAATAAAATCGTTTTGTGCTCCGAGTGCCGTGCCGTTCTCGACATTGGTATAAAGAAAAAAGATTCGTTCTTTCGTAAAACCGCAGGGTTCAAACCAGGTCACGTCAGAACAGTAAAACCAGGACCTGCCTAAAGCTATATGAGTTCCAGACTGCAAAGCAAAAGCAAAAGAGGAAATGTCGAGCATCTGAGTTTGTTTCAACTTCAGCAAGTCCCGAGACTACATTCCGTGTGTACCTCTTCAGGTCTTGCCAATGCTCCGAAGTATGAGTGTGCCTCTACCTCAAGCTCAAGATCAAGTCTGCTTCAAGCCAGAATGGCGATCAAAAGTGCTCTCCCTGAGTACCATTCCCTGCCAGAGGCATCTTGGCTGTGTTCGTAATGAGTTCCTAGGAGACCAACTGCGACGGTGGAAACTAGAGTTTGAATGGCTGATGCCTAGAACGTAAAGGTTCGGGATTTTCGGGACTAAAGTCTGGTTTAAATACACAGAGGCGCGTCCTCGGCTTGAAATCTGTATGGAAGCCCCATAGGTTGAGATAGCGTGTATGCACCTCAATTCTGGATACTGAACCAACCTAGTCTGTCACCCCGTTGGAGAATAGGGAAAGTTGTGAATATGATCAGGAAGAAAGGCAACATCCAAAGTGTTCTACATGAAGGACCCTTGTTAGCATTTCAGAGCCTTTGTACTGTGAGTTGAAGGTAAGTGTTCGAAGAGCACGAGGGGAGTTCATCGCCACTCACCCCATGAGGTGCTTTCTAAAGCGCCGCTACGCTTGTTTATTGCGTTCCTTAAACATCATGCGTTGTATTGCATTGTACCTATCAAGTTTCTTTCTCATTCATGTACGATATTGTATGTACGGTTCATTCAAAGAAATTCCGTTTAAGATCATTTCTTTAGTGTATCTATCACACTTTCTTCATTCACTTTTGTGTATCTATCACACACATTCTCATTTTGTGTATCTACCATGCGCATATTCACTTTTGTGTATCTATCACATACATTCTCGTTTTGTGTATCAATCACACTTCTTTCATTTTGTGTATCTATCACATACATTCTCGTTTAGTGTATCAATCACACTTCATTCATTTAGTATATCAACCATACTTTGCTCACCAAGTGCATCTATCACACTTTGTGTTCATTTTCAGTATATCAATCATACTCCGTTCACTAAGTGCATCTATCACACTTCGTGTTCACATTTAGTATATCAATCATACTTTGCTCACATTGTGCATCTATCACACTTTGTGTTCATTTTCGGTATATCCATCACACTCGTTCACTAAGTGCATCTATCACACTTCGCGTTCACATTTATTATATCAATCATACTCTGCTCATTGTGCATCTATCACACTTTGTGTTCATTTTCGGTATATCAATCATACTCTGTTCACTAAGTGCATCTATCATACTTCGTGTTCACATTTAGTAATCAATCATACTTTGCTCACATTGTGCATCTATCACACTTTGGGTTCATTTTCGGTATATCAATCATACTCCGTTCACTAAGTGCATCTATCACACTTCGTGTTCATATTTAGTATATCAATCATTCTCTGCTCACATTGTGCATCAATCACACTTCGTGTCCATATTTAGTATATCAATCATACTTTGCTCACATAGTGCATCTATCACACTTTGTGTTCATTTTCAGTGTATCCATCACACTCGTTCACTAAGTGCATCTATCACACTTCGTGTTCACATTTAGTATATCAATCATATTCTGCTCACATTGTGCATCTATCACACTTTGTGTTCATTTTCAGTATATCTATCATACGCTGTTCACTTAGTGCATCTATCACACTTTGTGCTCAACCTTCAGTGTATCTATCACACTTGTTCACTCAGTGCATCTATCACACTTTGTGTATCAATCACACACGCTCACACTATGCCTACTTTGTGTACCAATCACACGCGTTCACACTGTGTATCAATCACATACTCTCGCTTTGTATATCTATCATACCTGTTCATTTAGTGCATCTATCACACTTTGTGCTCACCTTTTTGTGTATCAATCACATGTTCGCTCTGTATATCTATCACACATGCACACTATATTCGCAGTGAGAATTCCATAATTTTCTTACATCCTTTCTGCACGAGGTGTAGTTTGGCTCGAGTTTACTTGCTTGCCTAGCATTCGCTTAAAATGTTGCATAATTGCTTCATTACAGCTCTCTTTGCATGATCATGAGTGATGTTCGGCTTCACGTAGCGTGTAAGTCCAATTTTCAAACCGGCTTCGCGTAGCGTGTAAGTCCAATTTTCAAACCGGCTTCGCGTAGCGTATAAGTCCAATTATCAAACCACCTTCGCGTAGCGTGTAAGTCCAATTTTCAAACCGGATTCGCGTAGCGTGTAAGTCCAATTTTCAAACCGGCTTCGCGTAGCGTGTAAGTCCAATTTTCAAACCGGCTTCACGTAGCGTGTAAGTCCAATTTTCAAACCGGCTTCGCGTAGCGTGTAAGTCCAATTTTCAAACCGGCTTTGGGTAGCGTGTAAGTCCAATTTTCAAACCGGCTTCGCGTAGCGTGTATGTCCAATTTTCAAACCGGCTTCGCGTAGCGTATAAGTCCAATTATCAAACCGGCTTCGCGTAGCGTGTAAGTCCAATTTTCAAACCGGCTTCGCGTAGCATGTAAGTCTAATTTTCAAACCGGCTTCGCGTAGCGTATAAGTCCAATTTTCAAACCGGCTTCGCGTAGCGTATAAGTCCAATTTTCAAACCGGCTTCGCATAGCGTATAAGTCCAATTTTCAAACCGGCTTCGCGTAGCATATAAGTCCAATTTTCAAACCGGCTTCGCGTAGCGTATAAGTCCAATTATCAAAATCTTCCTGCATATCATTTTTCATCTTGCGCCCGGCCTGCGGGCATGCCTGCGGGCACATCTTTGTTATCTTGCATGTTTGTCTAAGTCTTCAGCCTTGTTAAAAATGGGTCGTCTCTGGGCTTTGACATTCACTCCCGTCACTTATGACTTTCGAGTTCTGTCAAAGAGGGGCAACTGTAGACACCCCATTTTTGACCGACCTTGAGACTCAGATGTCACCAGTTGAGCGCTTGGTGATATTGCATGTTGTGATCGTTCAGAAGTTTCAGAGTCTTGGCTGCGAGCCTTGCCTCTGAACTTCCGGACCCTTTTGTGCTTTGTCTCAGTTTGCGAACCAGGCTCTGTTTTCTTTGGTTTTTCTTCGCGAAGGGAGGGAGAGGTCTCGTAGATCATCTCTCAGTGGCCGTAGGCTACGTTTCGTGGTCGTAGGCCATTTTTGCCCGTTTGGAGTCTGGTTCCCGATTTTTCGAAATCGTTGGCCGTGTGCCTCGGTTCGGGACCGCTTAACCATCTCCATTTGCTCCGGTTTTTGGCATACTTCTTATTTTCTCCCTTTTGAGGGACACTATGGTCCGAGAGACTGACTTCGTGGTCGAACACCACTCCCGGTGACTAACAGTCAATTTTCGGGGCCCCGGACTGCGCGTTTCGGCCCCCCGAACCTTCATTTTGCATTGGTTTTGGTTCATTTTTGGCAAGGACCTCTGTTTCATTGGTAAGAAGGCCGTAGAAGGGTGGAAGGCCAGTAATTGTTCTGTCAGCCAACTTTATCCCTTCATCGCCCTCCGTCGCCCGATTTTCTTCACTTTAAAGCCAATGTTGAACATCCTGGGGCCATTTTCTTGAACCCTAAACCCCATATTTGTGATGTACACACCTGGGAGGCCACCAATATCATATGGCCGGCCACTAATGTTGCTTGACCCTTTTGAACCCCTCTAAAAAGTGGGCTTTTCTCTCTCCTAGTTTACTTTCTCCAGTTTTTGACCATATGGTTGTGTTGTGCACACATGGGAGGCCACCAATATCATATGGTCAGCCACTAATGTTGATTGACCCTTTTGACCCTTGGCCGGCCGGCCATGGGAGGTGGCCGGCCGGCCACCTGCAACTTGGATAACTGGCCGGCCATGCTCCTTGCTGAAGGCACTTTCCAAATATGCATCTGTTTTCCCCCCAGATTTTGTATCCGGGGGCCTGCTTTTTGGGCGGAAACTTGATGGTTTTCCCTCCATTCCCCCCCCCTTTTCCCCCCTTTCTGTCTATATAACAGGGCCTCCAGCTCTGTAATGAGGGTTACAAAAATTCGCTCTAAGGCCCTTGCATTATATCTCTCTCCCTCTCCATCCCAAGCTCAAAAACCCTTAAGTTCTACACCCCTTTCTTCATCAACCCATAGCCCCACCCTTCCATCCTCCATTCCAGTAGTTTGAGGGTATTCTCCAGAGCCTAAGAGTGCTGCATTTTGGTCCAAGAGTTGCCAAAAGAGTGGTCTTCAAGGGTAAGTTCTATTTCCCTCCTTTTGGTCCATATTTTGCATGCTATTCTAGCTCCTTGAGCTTGCTGTTTTGGGCTCCGACCCTAACTATAACTAGGCTTATTTTGAGCTATTTTTCATGTTTGTTTCAGGGTATTTACCTGTTTGAGGTCTCCTTGTTGCACTTGCTTCATTATCTCTTTTGTATGCCTATTGCTTGTGTAGTATTTTTGGCCTATGTATAAACTGTTTTGAGCTCTGTCATCAACTGAAAAGTAGCTTATTTTGAGGCCTTCTTCAACATTGTTGAAGGGCTCATTGATGTTTGAGGCTTATATCTTCCACTTGCCTTTATATCTCCATTTTGGCTCCATTTTTGTATGATTTGTTATCCTATTTTGCTTCTGTTTTTGGGCTGTGATCCGAACTACAAATGGCCTTATTTTGACCCCATATACATGTTTCATTAAGTGTCTTTCGTGGTTTGAGGCATCGTTTATATACTTTGTGTTATATCTCTCTTTTGGCCATATTTTTGCATGATTCGTTAGCCTTGGATTCTTCTATTTTTGGGCTCTTTTCAGAACTGAAAACAGTCTTATTTTGACCGTCTCTTTATGTTTCATTAAGGGTATTTCATAGTTTGAGGCATATTTTATATACTTTGTGTTATATCCCTATTTTTGGCCTTATTTTGCATAGCATTTTGAGCATTCTTGCATACTGTTTTGGGTCCGGCCATCAACTGTAAAGTGCATTATTTTTGCCCCCTATTCAACATTTTTGAAGGGCCCCTTTGTTTTTAAGGCCAGCAACCACTACTTGCTTCTTTGGCCCTCTTTTGGCCCATTTCTTGCATGAGATCTTAGCCATACCTGTGTTGGTTTTTGTGGTTTGTGGTAAACTGTAAAAGGTCATATTTTGGGCCCCTCTTCAACATTGTTGAAGGGCCCTAATCTTTTTGGGGCCAGAAGCTGTGAGTTGCTTCATTATCTCACATTTAGGGTCATTTTTGCATGCTAGTGTTGCCCTATTTGTGTTTGCTTTTTTGCCTTGCTTAGAACTGAAAACATGCTTGTTTTGGGGCTGCCTTGAATCTGTCTTTACATGTCATGATCAAATAATGCATGCTCGAGTTAGCTACAAGCAACACATTTGCATTTCATTTGGTGCAAAAATTTATTTGACCTCTTTCTCATGTTCTTATTAATTTTGGAAACAGTTGAAGCTTGGTACACCAAATCCAGATGATTTGGGGTACGTTGATTCTGTGTCTATGGAGGAAATTGGCGGTGTTAGGGTATGATCAAGCTACTTTTGGTTTTAATTTTGTTGGGTTTTTTCTTTATGTTTCTTCATCTTCTTCTTCCCTAACATGATCTTTATATCTAATAAATAATAGGTCACCATTATGAGAAATGAAGAAGGTGGAACTCTGTATGCACTGTGGTCCTACGAGGAAATACCGATAGTATATTGGATGACGTTGAAAGAGCAGTTGATGATGGTGTGAATACATACAAGGCAATTCTGTGTAACACATCTATGATACTTATTTTAGGTAGGTCATCTTTTACCTGTCATTTTTATTTGAATCTATTCTTCACTTCATAAAAGTGTTGCATATTGATATTTAAAAAAAAGTGTTGCATCAATTTCTACTGGTCCTTAAGGAGCTAATCTGAATGTGGCTTTATGCATCTTTGTGCCAGGCAATATGCAGGGACAACCATATAGTACCTGGAGCTGCAGCTATTGAAATTGAGTTGGCTAGAAGAATGAAAGAGTTTTCTTTTAAGGAAACAGGGTATGTAGTTTCCTCTCTATAAATAGATAGATAGATATGATGCATGGGTATTGAAAAATCTAAGTGATTCGTGATTAGATCAAGATTTAATTGTGCCAATTCCCAACCAATTAATGCTCATAATCTAAATCATTAAGCAGTTACGAAAGTGATTTAGATTGTTGTTTCAGAAACAATAAATAGACACAAACAATTTTTACATGAAAAAAAAATCACTACTGAAGCACCACCAATTGTGATTAAAAAATCACGGGTAAAATGCCACAAATCAATCCACTACTGAAGAAAGATAGATTACAAATAGCCAAACAAATTACCCAAACGCTATCAATTGTATATCTTTCACCGCAACCTTTGTGTCGGAATTGATCAGATTGATGTTGAATCCACAACATCCATTTTCAAATCAATGATTGTACATAGCATCAAACTCTTTCCACTACTTTGCGCTTGAATCTTCGGATTCCACCAAAGAAGAACACTCTTAAAGAAGAACAACCAAACTCCTTGATGTGTGCTAATCAAAACATGAGTTCAATACTCAATCAAACATCAAGGAAAACTAGCAAACCACCCCCCAAAAAAAACCTTAAAGCCCTCAAAGAAGATCTAAAAAATGTAACTCTAAAACTGACTTAAACAAGTACTTATAGAAAATAGGGGCATCGAAGCTCGCTCGAGCAAAGACTCTCTCGCTCGAGCGAGGAACCAAATATGCGTGTTTTCCTTAAGTGGCGTCGCTCGAGCACACAATCCTCATTCATAGAATTTTTGCAGAGATAGACAACTTCTGGAAGCAGGACTTCTTCGCTCAAGCGAGCAAGGCAATTCAACTAGGAAAATTACAACTCTATAAACAATGTTGTTCGTGGGATTGACAAGACTAGGGGACCTAACAATCTCCCCTTTTGTCAATTCCTGGACAAAACATTCTAACACATTTTCTTAGAAAACACACGTGCTAACAAAAACAACCAACCAACTCAAGATAACCAACTCAACTAACAAGAACAACCTTGACCAAATATCTACAAAAATAGTAAAACAACACCATGGGAATAGAGAGTGTAGTTATTCAAAATCAAAAACCATATCAAGACATAATAAATAACCCTAAATCAAAAGCCCAAAAGTAGTATCAAAAGCCCAAAAGTAGTATGTCCAGTCTGCAAAATACACAATTAGTATGCAAAATGCAACAACTATATATCCGAATAGACAACTATATCCCAATATACTCCAACCATCATGCAAACAAAAATATATACTGCAAAATCCGAAACAAAACTAACAAACTCCCCCTTTTTGTTCGGGAGAGACAAAAGAAACAGAATAAACAGGCCAAACAGAAAAGAAACTGTCCAAAAACTGTCCAAAAGCAAAAAGAACTATGATTCTGGTGGAGGCGGCGGCTGCATCTGTAGCAAAGAAAGGATCTGAGCCATCATGGCGGACTGATGATCAAGATGGCCATCAAGGGTATCAAGCTGGGCATCGAGCTGATCCAGGTGATGGGTGACAAACTGCTCGAACTGCTACAGTTGGCCACGAAATGAACGAGGACGCATCTCAGGTGCACCAGTAGCGGCTGCATTAATCTCAACCTTTTCGGCAAGTGGATCATCACCTGTATCAGACTCCTGACTCTCGACGAACCCCCCCAGACATGAGCTTGACTCTGTGAGAAGTCAACTTGGTGATGGGTTTAATTGGAGAGGCAAACTCGTCATCCTTAAAGGTGAGGACACCAAGAGATGTAAGAAATCGAGTGAGAAAACACCCATAAGGGAGATCCAAAGATTTGCGACCATAAAAAACAGTAATCATTTTGGAGACGATCATCTCAGGCAGTCATTAGGAAGGCGATGGTCAATACCATATAACACATAACCCGGATCTTGGGTAATGTGATAAGACTGAGTAGTAACATGGATGTTGATACAAACGATGATGTTAAGGAGACAGAAACGAGAAAGAAGCTCATTTTGCTGAATGAACACCCTGACAATCCAAGTTCGGGAAGTGCCACAAAGTTCAGTGGCCACTTGATCAAAATTAACACCGCTGCGGGTAATGAAAGGATAATGACAATTCCAAACTTCCAGAAGACGAAGAAACTGCCTAAAGGCTTCGTCATCTATGACCAAGGCTTTGTGCCGAACCTAGGTGTGAAAATAGGGAGCTATTTCCTTGCTAAGGGAGTGCATGTTACAATAAAATTCTCGGACCAAGCTGAGATTTTGAGGCCTAGAGAAAATTAAGACTTGATCACCCCTTAAAGCATCAAATAAAGAATGGATGAGAATAGACTCAAAAGCACTAGGATGGACATTACGTTCTAAATGAACTTTCCTAGAAGCATAGATATCCCTAAACAGGTTGGATTTTTCCTTTGATTGAAACTTTTCAGTATTGAAATTGGAGCGAGACATGGTGGTTTTACGGCGCTTCGAAGACTTAGCCATGACTGACCAAAAGAGAGAAAAGACAACCACAAAACCCAACCCACCAAGACAAAACACAAGGAACACCCAAATACCATTAGAACCCTGAAAAACAGACATGAGAACACAATAAACATCATTAGTCCAACAGGGTTAAACAACATGAAAATGCACAAAACCATTGCATTACATTAATGACTGTAAGAGCAGTGCTAGGTCAAATTTCCAAAATCAACCAATTGCAGTAGTATGAGAGATACAGAGACAGTAGATTATGGAAACCAACATTAAGACAATTTACTAAGGCCATCATAAAGCAGTAATTGAAACGTAGGGAAAAACCAAGGTAGAGAAATTAAAACCCTAATTCAATAGTGAGATAGCAAAACCCTTAGCAAAAATGCATCAAACTACTAAACCAAAATACCATAGAGAGAAAACAAACCCAACAATGAAGAAGAATCCTAGAACCACAGACGAAGCAGTGCAAACACCCAAAATTAGGGAGAACGAAAAAGAAAGAGAAAAATTTACCAACGATGAAGATGCAAGACAAATTGATGAGAAATAAAAATGAGTGAAGACCAAGAGACAAACAGCAATGGAGAGGAAAAAACCCTAAGAGAGAGATGAACTGAGCAAAAAGTGGAAAAATGAAGTCTGAAGAGGCAGATGAACTATTTAAACCTTAACAGGTCGCTCAAGCGAGAAGTTTGTCGCTTGAGCTAAGACACTTACGCGCACAGGTTCGCTTATGCCAAGACATTGTCGCTTACATGCTCCCAAAATTTTTTCCATCTGCAAAAGTACTGGGTTAAAAGAAAGCTCGCTCGAGCGCAAACTCCCTCTCTCAAGCGAAGAAGGAAAAAAACAAAACACTAAAAAACACATTTTTGAGCAAAAACAAAAACTTACACTATTAAGTGGAACCTGAAACAAAAGGAAGTGAGCATAGCAGCATGAATGTAACACTAAGATGAGATAATCTACAAACCATGAAGCCTGCAACCGTGCAAAATTGACGATATGAAGCATAATATCATGAGCAAATCAGATGAAAATTGATCAATGAGCATAGGCTACATGAGAATGCACAACTCAAATTCAATCACGAGAGCTCACAAAATGAATGTGTGTGTGTGCAATCCTTGAGAGGCCACAGAGCTAAAGTTAATCCTCATAGTGATCGGATGGTTGGACCTCCAGCAAGAGGAACTAAACATCACAGAGAAAAGTCAAACCACTGGGAATCAAGGGATATTTGTTGAGTAAAAAATAGAGGCTTTCCCTCACTCAATGAGTCCTTTTTTTTTTTAATTTTTAATTTTTGATTTTTCTTTCTTGTGGGCACTCACTGGTGGCATGCACACTCTAGAGTATGAAGACCAAACTAGAGAAGTATGAAATCAGTAAGGATGGCCTAGTTGGTGCCTCTGAGGTAGCCTTTTCCTAATGCCCGGACTTCAATGAACTGAGGGAGGAACCGTGAAAGTAAAAAACGATGGTAGATGGTTAAGAGACTCAACATTACCTATGATTTGCCAGTATAGGTCAATTCCTCTGAAAATGTATAAGAAACACTGTTAGTGGTCGATAGAAAACTTTGATCACTTGTGCAGAAACCCCTGCAATAGTTTAACTCAAGGTTGTGTACAAAATGAGATCATGAAGTCAATGAGCATGGGCATTCAGAATGAGCTATGAACAAAGAAGAATGAAATCTTGCAAGCAGCATGAAAAGTATTCATATGAAACTAAATGCAGAGATGACAGGAATCAATGACAATGAAATTATTGCATCCAACCACACATAAAACCAATCACTCTCACTCACTCAATTAACATGTAACACCCTAGTGACTGAGCAAGACACCCAAGGTCTTTCTAAGGAACTCAAACCTAAGAAGATCAAGGGGTTTTGTAAAAATATCAGCTTTTTGATGCGTAATGGGTACATGTTCAAGAACAACAAGGCCTTCTTCCACTAACTCTTGAATGAAATGATGACGAATGTCAATGTGTTTGGTGCGAGAGTGTTGGACAGGATTTTTAGAAATATTAATGGCACTTGTGTTATCACAGAAAATGGTGAGAGTGTTCTGGTCTATTCCATAATCATGAAGCATTTGCTTCATCCACAATATTTGTGCACATCAACTCCCTACAGTAATGTACTCAGTCTCAGCAGTCGAAAGAGAAATGGCATTTTGCTTTTTGCTATGCCAGGAAACCAAATTATTCCCAAGGTAAAAACACCCCACAGATGTGCTCTTATGATCATTAGCACATCCTGCTAATCGGCATCAGAAAAACCAATGATTTTAGCTGTAGTATTAGTCGAGAACCAAATCACATAACCCAAAGTCCCATTAACATATTTAATGATGCATTTTATTGCAAGAAGATGAAACTCTTTAAGCCAGGCTTGGTAACGGGCACAGACACCTACACTAAATGCAATATCAGGTCGACTGGTTGTGAGATAAAAAAGATTTCCTATCATACTCCTATAAAGTGTAGGATCAACATCAGTACCGGATGAATCTTTGGAAAGGTGAAGACTGGCGCTCATCAGAGTTTGAGCATGTTTGGTAGACTCTAGACTGAACTTTGACACAAGGTTTTTGGCATACTTAGTCTGAGAGACAAACATACCTGAAGGAGACTGTTTAATTTGAAGACCTAAGAAATAAGACAACTCTCCCATCATGCTCATCTCAAACTTATGTGTCATGCAATTCGAAAAGTATTTCACAAGATGATCAACAGTGGATCCAAACACAATATCATCAACATAAATCTGAGCAACATGTATATGAGACTTAGTATGTTTCACAAATAAATTCTTGTCCACACTACCCCTTTGAAAATCATTATCAATAAAAAAGGTAGTAAGTCTATCATACCAAGCCCGAGGGGCTTGTTTCAACCCATACAAAGCCTTGTCTAACTTGTAGACATGGTGTGGACATTTAGGGTCCTCAAACCTTTTTGGTTGCTCAACATAAGCCTCTTGTTTCAAGTACCCATTCAGAAAGGCACTTTTCAGATCCATTTGAAACAATTTGAAGCCAAGAAAGCATGCAACACTAAGTAAAATACGAATAGATTCGAGACGTGCAATTGGGGCAAACGTCTCATCATAGTTAACACCTTCTACTTGTGTATAGCCTTGAGCAACCAACCTAGCTTTATTTCTAACTACAGTACCATTCTCATCAGATTTATTCTTAAAGATCCACTTGGTACCTATTACATTCATGTCTCTAGGTCTGGGAACAAGAGTCCAAACATTGCTACGTTCAAATTGACCTAATTCTTCATGCATAGCATTGACCCAACTATCATCTAGTAAGGCCTCTTTATATTCTTAGGTTCAATTAATGAAACATAACACATGTAAGATACCTCCACCCAAATTTGTCTTCGGGTTTTCATTCGATCCGAGACACTTCCAATCACCTGTTGAGCCAGATGATTCAGTTTCACCCTTGTTGATGGTTTGAACTTTAGACTTGTGGTCACAAAGGCATCAGAAGTAGTGTCTTTTTGTGTACTCTTTGGACTCTGACTTACCTGAGAAGTTGGTGTTGTCTCACCTTCTTGTGCTTGGACCTCAGCTTCTTTTTGACTTTGTGGTTTAGTATCCAGGATTGGAGACTCACCATTTTCTTTCTCATTTATCGCTGAAGTAGGAGAACCTGTGCCATCTTTAACCACATTGATTGATTCCATTAAAGATAAAGTTCACAGGTTATAGACACGAAAAGCTCTATTGGTAGTTGAATACCTTAGAAAAATACCTTCATCACTTCGAGAATCAAATTTGCCCAAAGGTTCTCTATCTTTGAAAATGTAACATTTACTCCCAAAAGTTTTGAAGTATTTTACATTAGGTTTCAATCCCTTCCACAATTCATATGTAGTTTGTAAAGTGCCGGGCTTTAAATACACTCAATTTACAACATAAACGACGGTATTTAAGGCTTCAGCCCAAAACCTTGGAAGAACTTTCTTACTTAGGAGCATGACCCTAGCCATCTCTTGAACAACCCTGTTCTTCCTCTCAATAACTCCATTTTGTTGTGGAGCAATCAGAGTAGAAAATTCATGCTCAATTCCATGCATATCACAAAAATTCGAAAACGAACTATTTTCAAACTCACGACCATGATCAGTTCGGATTCTTATGATACGCCCAATAGAAACACCCTGTTCATTTTGGATTTTAAGGACTAAGGCCTGGAAAGCATCAGACGTATCAGATTTTTCTCTTAAAAAATTTACCCATGAAAAACGAGTAAAATCATCAACGGTCAAGAAAATACATCTTTTACCTCCAATGCTTTTAGTGCGAGTGGGTCCCATAAGATCTATATGAACCAATTCAAGAGGACGTTTGGTTATAAAGCTGTTCACCTTTTTATGAGGGGCACAGGTTTGCTTCCCAAGTTGACATGGTTCACACACATGGTTCATATTCTTACCCAGTTTAGGTACTCCTCTCATAAGCTCTTTGTTGGCTATCTTAGTTAGGTCTTTGAAATTCATGTGACCTAATCTTTGATGCCGCAGATCAATATTACTTATGATGGCTGAGTGACAAGTGAGATCATTAGTGTTAACAATCCCATAGCAGTTATCAAATGTGCGAACCCCATGCATGACAGTATTTCCCTTTTTATCTAAAATTTTATATTTATTTTTTTGAAAATAATACTTCATGGTGGGAATCACACATTTAATTGATGCTCAAAATATTTGCTTTAAGGCCATCAACAAGTAATGCATTTTTGAGCTTGGGAAGACCAGCCACACTTATAGAGCCCTTACTAATGACTCTAGAAGTGCCACCATCTCCAAAGGTAAAAATTCCTCCTTAATATTTTTCAAGGGAGGTGAAGTAGGATTTGTCACCTGACATGTGACAAGAGCACCCACTATCAAGGTACCACATGTGTGAGTCACGTGCTTTCAAGGTACCACATGTGTGAAAACAAGTCAAGTCACCCATTCTCACCCATATCTTTTTGCTCTTAGCAAAATTAGGACTAGCAGTCTTGGTAAATGTCTTAGCGTTGTGAATACGCTCATGAATCTTAGTGTTCCACCTAGACATGTAAGGTTGTCTCCTAACCCAAAAACTATTAGAATTTCTACCCTTTTAAGACACCTTACTGAACAACTCAAAGCAATAAGGACGAATATGACCATACCTACCACAATGATGACAAACAAAAATAGGTTTTACCTTCATTTTGTTAATCTTACCTCCGTTCGGCAGATGAAGAGAGAGATCACCTTGTTGCACCTTCAGCTTTCCCTTTGTTTGAGTCTTCAGGTCATGTGATGTAGAGGCCTGTCCCTTGTGAACTGTCGCATTACCATAACCTAGACACTTTTGTCACAACCCATTTGTTGAGACCCAAGGATGTCTTCTAATGTCTTGGAATCTTTGTTCCACATGGCAATTGTGGCTCTAGCATCTCTGAGTTCTTTATCTTTTTGACCAACCATCTCTTCCAATGTAGCTTATGACATCTCAAGATTTTCAGTCCTCTCTTCATATGTGGCATATATTTTCAGAAGTTCATTCCTTTCGGTCTCAAAAGATAGAAGTTTCCCACATAGATTTTGCCTGTCATTAGAGATCTTGATGACATTCTGCTTTGTTGTTGCAATTTCTCCTTTTAGCTTGACATTCTCGCTTTCACAAGCTTTGAGCTTGAGAGTGAGTTTGTCATTTATCTTGGACAAATTCACGGTATTTAAGGCTTCAGCCCAAAACTTTGGAAGAACTTTCTTACTTAGGAGCATGACCCTAGCCATCTCTTGAACAACCCTATTCTTCCTCTCAACAACTCCATTTTGTTGTGGAGCAATCGGAGCAGAAAATTCATGCTTAATTCCATGCATATCACAAAAATTCAAAAATGAACTATTTTCAAACTCACGACCATGATCAGTTCGGATTCTTATGATACGCCCAATAGAAACACCCTGTTCATTTTTGGATTTTAAGGACTAAGGCCTGAAAAGCATCAGACGTATCAGATTTTTCTCTTAAAAAATTTACCCATGAAAAACGAGTAAAATCATCAACGGTCAAGAAAATACATCTTTTACCTCCAATGCTTTTAGTGCGAGTGGGTCCCATAAGATCTATATGAACCAATTCAAGAGGACGTTTGGTTATAAAGCTGTTCACCTTTTTATGAGGGGCACAGGTTTGCTTCCCAAGTTGACATGGTTCACACACATGGTTCATATTCTTACCCAGTTTAGGTACTCCTCTCATAAGCTCTTTGTTGGCTATCTTAGTTAGGTCTTTGAAATTCATGTGACCTAATCTTTGATGCCGCAGATCAATATTACTTATGATGGCTGAGTGACAAGTGAGATCACTAGTGGTAACAATCCCATAGCAGTTATCAGATATGAGAACCTCATGCATGACAGTATTTCCCCTTTTATCTAAAATTTCATATTTATTTTTTGAAAATAATACTTCATGGTGGGAATCACACATTTGATTGATGCTCAAAATATTTTCTTTAAGGCCATCAACAAGTAATACATTTTCGAACTTGGGAAGACCAGCTACACTTATAGAGCCCTTACCAATGACTCTAGAAGTGTCACCATCTCCAAAGGTAAAAATTCCTCCTTCATATTTTTCAAGGGAGGTGAAGTAGGATTTGTCACCTGACATGTGACGAGAGCACCCACTATCAAGGTACCACATGTGTGAGTCACGTGCTTTTAGATCAGCGTGAACAACAAAACAAGTCAAGTCACCCATTCTCACCCATATCTTTTTGCTCTTAGCAAAATTAGGACTAGCAGTCTTGGTAAATGTCTTAGCGTTGTGAATACGCTCATGAATCTTAGTGTTCCACCTAGACATGTAAGGTTGTCTCCTAACCCAAAAACTATTAGAATTTCTACCCTTTTAAGACACCTTACTGAACAACTCAAAGCAATAAGGACGAATATGACCATACCTACCACAATGATGACAAACAAAAATAGGTTTTACCTTCATTTTGTTAATCTTACCTCCGTTCGGCAGATGAAGAGAGAGATCACCTTGTTGCACCTTCAGCTTTTCCTTTGTTTGAGTCTTCAGGTCATGTGATGTAGAGGCCTGTCCCTTGTGAACTGTCGCATTACCATAACCTAGACACTTTTGTCACAACCCATTTGCTGAGACCCGAGGATGTCTTCTAATGCCTTGGAACCTTTGTTCCACATGGCAATTGTGGCTCTAGCATCTTTGAGTTCTTTATCTTTTTGACCAGCCATCTCTTCCAATGTAGCTTGTGACATCTCAAGATTTTCAGTCTTCTCTTCATATGTTGCATATATTTTCAGAAGTTCATTCCTTTCGGTCTCACAAGATAGAAGTTTCCCACATAGGTTTTGCCTGTCATTAGAGATCTTGATGACATTCTGCTTTGTTGTTGCAATTTCTCCTTTTAGCTTGACATTCTCGCTTTCACAAGCTTTGAGCTTGAGAGTGAGTTTGTCATTTATCTTGGACAAATTCAGAGATTCATCGTAAACCTTTTCATAAGTTTGTTGTAGGTCATCACCATCAATCTCATCATTGTCTTCCGAGGTCTCATCATTTTCTTTTTGCTCCTTTTTCTCCTAGACCTCATCCAGTCGAGCAACTAAGGTATGAAAATTGATAGATGGTGGTGAAGATGACTCTCCTCTTTCATGAAATTGTCTCAGAATGTCCCATGTATCTTTGGCCTTTGTGCAGTGAGCAATGCGTTGCTGTTCTTCATCAAAAATTACTTCTTGAATGGTAGTCAGAACTCTTTGATTACTTGGATTGTCAGTGCTTTCAACATCCTCTTCAATGGCTTGCCAGCCCTCAGGGTCGTAAGCTCTCAGAAACATAATCATTCTAATCTTCTAGAACAAGTAATTACTCCCATCAAAGGTAGGTGCACGGTGTAGATTTTGACCACGAGCAAATTCCACTGGCTTTGGAGGAGGTTGAGTGGCTGTAAACTATAATGCCATGTAAGTACTATGTCCATCTTCACCGTATTCAGTTTCATCAGGTTCTTGCTCTGACCCGCTTTCATCATCCCAAGTCACTGTATAGACTTTCTTTCGGTTCTTTTTCGAAGGACATTCAAGAGTAATATGTCCAAACCCTTGACATTCGTACTTGACCCCTTGCCCCTTTATAATTTTATTTTCAGTTTTTGAACCAATTTTTGGTGGAAAAGTTTTAAGTTTTTTATTACTCTTATCTTTTGAAATAGGTCTTTGAAATTAGGCTTATTTTTCTTTAAACTTTTTTTGAACTGTTTAGTAAACATAGTCGTCATCTCGGACTTTAGATCAAACTCAATCTCAGGAGTTTTTGCAGTCTCATGAGCACTATTGAAAGCCACACTACCTTTTTATTTTTTCTTAGAAATCTGGAGGGCTTCATAAGTCTGCAAGTTTTCAACCAATTGATCAAGCTTGAGGGTATCAACATCCTGAGCCTTCTCAATAGTTGTCACTTTTGATTAGGACCTTTCGGGTAAAGACCTCAAAATTTTTCCAACAACCTTTGCTTTAGGGATTTTTTCACCGAATGTGAAATAGGAATTCACGATGTCACTAAGTTTAGCATAAAAATCGTCAAACGTCTCATCATCAAGCAAAAAAAGAGTTTCAAAGGCTGAGGTGAGACGTTGAAGTTTTGACCTTTTAATAGAAGTAGTACTCTCGTGAATTGTTTCAAGAATGTCCCAAGCCTCTTTTGCTACCTCACACGTGCAAATATGACAAAACTCTTAAGGTGTGATAGAGCAAAACAGGGAATTGAGAGCCTTACTGTTCCAACTCGAGTTTTGATAGTCGAATGCGTCCCATTTATCAAGGGGTTTGGGAATATCAACACCATCAATGGTGATAACAGGTTCACTCCACCCATAGATCACACAGTGCCAAACTTTCTCATCGATAGATTTTAAAAACGCTCTTATACGAGCTTTCCAATGAGAACAGTTTGTACTATCAAGTAACCGAGGTCTATGGGTTCAGTTACCTTCGCGAATTGAATCCGTATCACCAATCACACAAAATCACACTCCTGTAGCTTTGATAAAAACAAACAGTGACCCGCTCTGATACCAATTGAAAAACCTAAGTGATTCATGATTAGATCAAGATTTAATTGTGCCAATTTTCAACCAATTAAAACTCACAATCTAAATCATCAAGAATGTATGAAAGTGATTTAGATTATTGTTTCAGAAACAATAAATAGACACAAACGATTTTTACGTGGAAACAAATCACTATTGGAGCACCTCTAATTGTGATTAAAAAATCACGGGCGAAATGCCATAAATCAATCCACTACTGAAGAAAGAAAGATTACAAATAGCCAAACAAATTACCCAAACGCTGTCAATTTGTCTTCCACAATCTGTATATTTCACCGCAACCTTCGTCTCGGAATTGATAAAATTAATGTTGAATCCACAACATCCATTGTCGAATCAATGACTGCACACAGCATCAAACTCCTTCGATTACTCTGCTCTTGAATCTTCGAATTCCACCGAAAAAGAACGCTCTTAAAGAAGAAGAACCAAACTCCTTGATGTGTGCTAATCAAAACATAAGCTCAATACTCAATCAAACATCAAAGAAAACTTGCAAACCAGCCCCAAAAGAAAACCCTAAAACCCTTAAAGAAGATTTAAAAAACATAACCTTAAAACTGACTTAAACAAGTACTTATAGAAAACAGAGGCAACGAAGCTCGCTCGAGTGAGGAACCAAATACGCGTGTTTTTCCTTAAGTGGCATCGCTCGAGCCAAGCTTCCTTCGCTCGAGCTCACAATCCTTTTTCACAGAATTTTTGCAGAGATAGACAATTTCTAGGAGCAGGACTTCTTCGCTCGAGCCAGGACTCCTTCGCTCGAGCGAGCAAGGCAAAACAACTAGGAAAATTATAACTCGATAAGCAATGTTGTTCGTGGGATTGACAAGACTGAGGAACCTAACAGGTATATTATGAGATATGTCATGTTGAGATATGTTATGTTGTATATATTGCGATGTGATGCATGGGCCAGAATGTTTGTGAAGTTTATGCCTAGATAAGTTAGCGGTTATGTGTGGATTTACTTTAGGCATTGGGAAGCTGATGAGATGTGGGAGTGCCTAATTTAACGCCTCCTGTACTTTAGGGTTGGGTGAAGTGTTTATGCATCCTTTTAGCATGTCCAACATGTTACATCACTTTTTTTGAGATCGGTGTAACATTTATGACAGATGATTATAGTATCTTGGGGAGGTTCCAGAGAAGAAGCTCGAATTCTGTTTTGATCATGTTTGTCAAAATTGTGCTTCTTCTTAGTTGTTACTCATCTTATAACAGGCTTATCGAACACATATTAGTGTCATTTCCACGCCCACTTATCAAGCGAGACAACTATTTTACACATTCTAAGATCATGGTTGTTAAATTCAGGATCTTATGTTAGATTGGTAAGAGGGTCTCGTGCATAATATTCTGCTTTCTATTAAAAATAAGATAAGAATGCAAACAAGGATGATGTGTATTAAAAGATGACAACTCAAAAGCCCAGCATCTTACTTACGATCCTACCTATGATCCCATATGATCCCATACTATTCTACTTGCGATCCTACTATAACACCGACCCTACAACAATTTGGATCATTTTGGCAATTTAGGATCTTACAATCCTACGATCTAGATCACATTTTTGATAACCATGTCTAAGATGTCTGTGCAAAACAGATGTCACCTTTCTGATTTGTTGATTAGTGCTTATCTTTGCTGAAGGCTATATTTCAAAATCGTACGTTTTATTATTACATGCGCATTGGATATTTCTTCTACTAAACTAATGATTGTGAACTTAGGGTTGTCCTTCTTTTACATAAAGATTCATAGTGCGTAGTGTTTCTACTTGCTTGGTGATAGGATTTGACACTCTACACTCTTTCTTTGTAGATTGGATCAATATGCTATTGCAAAATTTGCTGAGAGCTTTGAGATGGTACCTAAAACCCTAGTTGAGAATGCTGGCCTGAACGCAATGGAAATAATATCTTCTTTGTATGCTAAACACGCATCTGGAAACACCAAGGTAGGCATTGATTTGGAGGAAGATGTATGCAAGGATGTCTCTCCCATGAATATATGGGACCTGCATGACACCAAGTAAGCTACTTCTCACTGTTTTAAAGCCAATTATTCTTTCCCTCTAAGAGCTTCAATGGTATGGTCAAAAGCTTGTTATAGTCAAAATATAGCATGGTATATATGGTATAAAAATCGTTGTTCGCTTGTATATAGCTTGCTGTTGTCAAAATGACATTATTTATCCAAAAGGATACTTATCTATTCAAAATTTAGCTATTTGTTTATGTGTTCAAATGTTACCTATCTATCAAACTATCTGTTCAAATGTCCACCTATCTTTTTCAATTGTCACCTTGTTAGAAATTAACTTTTCCTAATCAAGATCGGTGATACACAAAATTACAAACAAGTGAGATAATCGAATCAAAGAAATCAAACACACACAAGAATATAAGAATTTACGTAGGTCATCCCAGAATGAGACTATGTTTACGGTTGCTGCTGTTTTCACTATAATTAGAAAATAATACAACTGTGTTATAAGTACAGAATTAGGGCAACGCGGATATAATAAGAAAATTACTAAAGTATTCAAAAAATTCGAACCAGAGGGTAAACTCTAACTTGGACTCTCCCCCCTCCCTCACTTTAAGAGGTCCTCCAAACCCACCATTGGACCTATAGAGTTCAATGAACAATACTTATTAGGATCAATAAAACCAATAATACCTATCTGTCCATCTTATTCATCGCCTCTTGCAACTTTTGGTAACTTTCAATGTGTGTTCTTAACATAAAAAAAATAAAATTAAACTTTAATTAAATAACATATGGCCTATAAGAATGAATTTTTTTACTAATTAATCCTTGAAAAATTTAGTTGATGAGATAGAACTAAAGAACAATAATTGAGGTGATAAAATGTAATCAATCTTAAATTTTTATCACTAGATAAAAAGGTAGTGGTCTCATCAATACAGTAACTTTTGAAATCTTTGTAGTTCATAGACTTTGGCTAGGTTTCAATAAAAAATCAATTACTGTATATTTTTGTTAGGAAAAAGATAGCCATCTTGTATTATTCATCTTCACATGATTGAAGATTTAAATATGTTGCTTGGAAATTACTCAAATTCCAACTAGAAAGTAGCCAGAAAATCAACAAATTGCAGTATGTATAAAATTTGGATGGAAATTTTATAATTCAGATAGTCAGATTCAAACCCATCCACCAATGAAATGAACTGCTTGTGATCAATTGTCTCTCTGAACATACTGGCAATGCGTAGACTTTTGGCTTTGTTATCATTGTGCAATTTTAAAATTTTTGACTTTAGACTTGGCAGCATATATCTATCTTCTATATATTATTATTAAGGGTAAATTATAAATATACCTCGAATTTTGATTAAAATACAAATCGCTCTTTATAATCTTAGAAATTACATTTCACCTCTTGAGATTTCTAATTTCATAACAAATCGTCCATTTTATTAATAAATCATAAAGTTAATTAACCGTTTTTAATGATGTTATAAATATATTTCAATTAATAATTTAGATAATTTTATTATTTTATAGGAGAGAAATTATGAATTTTTTTTTTTAATTAATTCTGTTAAATAAAATTTTTTAACAATAGAGTGTTTGTAATTTTTCAAATTACAAGAGATAATTTGTAATTTTAACAAACTTTAGAAGATGTATTTATAATTTATACGATTATTAAATGAATGCTCAACTTAATATTTAAGTCTTCTTTTTATGTCACATAGTAGATTTTTTTATCTTATCTTAAAATAAAAATTTATATAAAAAGCAGTGTATGCACAAAGTTTAAACTCAAAATTTTAGATTTCACACCGAGCACTCTTACTATTAAAATAACATATATTAATTATTTATTATTTATTTTTATTTTTATTTATTTGAATTTCACCCCATGCCACAGCTAGTATTAGTATATATATACTTCATAATCAGATTTTATATTTGGTAAATCACTCCCAATAATTCTAAAATCACACTGATATTTCCTCTATTCTCTAAAATCACATTGACATTCCCTATATTCTCTAAAATCACATGTACTCTATTGCTTTAAAACATTTTGTAATACTTAGGTCCAACAGTTCACTTAAAAAAAAAATATTATTATTATTATTTTAATTATTATTAATTTTTTTTTAATGATAATTTTCATGTCTAAAACATTTATCCATCACTGCTTTGGGCAAGGAAAATGGCAGGGGCACGACACCAACATTTTTACAAACAATCATATTAACACACAAATTTCAATGGATTCCAACTGACGCTCCATTTGTATTGGTAGAACAGACTTTTGAAAAATATCATTTTGTAATTTATAATATTTGGCTGGTCAAAAAATAAAAATTAACAAAAAAACTCATGAACTGATCTGGTGGTCCGTGATTAATATGTTTGTCTTCTAAATATTGTGTATAGATCATATATAAAAAAATATTCATAATAATGATTTTAAATAATAGTAGTGAAATATATATTGGTATTGGTGATATAATCATATACCCTGATATCGAATAGTATAAGATAATATCGAGTTTCATTACGACTACATAGTTGAGAGAATTATGATCGGTGCACAACAATGAATTTTATTTGTTGGGTTGTTTTGGATCACTACCAAATTTGAAATTATTCTGAGCTCTATTGCTAAAGAAAAATGTTTGAGGGCCACAAAAAGTGTGGCTCAAATGGCTCAAAACTGTCAAAACGACGTCGTTTTGGGCAAATAAAATGGCAAAACGACGTCGTTTTGACAGTTTTGAGCCACACTTTTTGTAGCCCTCTACCATTGCTCATTGCTAAAATGACAATGTTATCCTTACCCCCAATTTTTATTTATTTATTTATTTATTTATTTATTTATTTATTTTTTTAACTAGCCTTACCCCCAAACTTGACCCATGTCGATCTAAGTCAAAAACTTGACCCAATGTTATCCTGTTCTAAATCATAAACTTATTGTTCCGTTGGTCCACTTAATTGAACTAATTGGAAGTGGATTCCCCATGAAGTTTCCGAAGCTAAGATTAAACTGTGAACCCTTTTGTGAACTTGAAAACCCAAAAGCCAATCTTATGCCTCTCACCACATTTTGCAACTCAAAGATCAACAATATACATTTGAGATATTCTGTCTCAAGGTTCGAATTAGCAGCCCAAGCTGACTTGTTTGAAAAACAAAACCTCAAACAAAATGAACAAATTAAGTTCAAACCTTATTTGAATGATCAAACTTGGCAGAGTATAATTCGAACACCGAACACAAATATTGCAAACAATAATCACATAGGAAGGCAAAGCAAGAAAGACACCAAAATCAACCCAGAAGGCCAGAACAGACCAACAAGAACATATTTTCCAACCCAAACACAACAAAAAATTGCAGAAAATTCAAACCAAGTTGGACAAACTTTGTGCGATTCCGCTTATAAACTGTGCATTTTGTTTGCTCATTTCCATTTGAATTTGAAGCAATTGCATATGCTGCTGAGCCTTGGCAACTGCTTCTTCTGCTGAATATTCCTTTGTTTCTTCTTCTTCTGGTCTTTTCTCAGCAGTCACACAATGCAAGTCAGTACCATAATCACATACTTGACAATAGTATACCCAACAGCTGTCATCGACTGAGAATTGGCATACATCGCAGTAGAAGATCAAGTCCGTCGCACTATCCTCTTCAGATTTCTTGTATGGAGATGAATACAAGAGAGTCAGCAGGTGCTCATGATCTTCGCGTTTCACAGTTTCGAGCAATGTAGCACACTTGACATGGAGATCAAACTTGCAGTCTTTACAGTGGTAGGTAAAACCAGTGCCAATTTCACGACAGGCATTGCAGGTGAATTCATTGTATTCTTTGTAAGGCGGGGACGAGAGAAGCGTGAGAGTGTGTTTGGGATGCGATTTGTGGTGAATCTCTTGTGGTAATTCGAAGCAGGACTTGTGAATGTCAAAGTTGCACCTTTGCTTGGTGCAACTGTAAGCCGAGCCAGAAAGGCACTGATCACAAACAGAGCAGGGAATGTAATCTTTCTCTTGAACTTTGGATAAATGCAAGGCATGATGGTGGCTGAAATGCTTTACATTTCGTGGTTGTGTTTGATTTGGTGGATCAGCACGTGACTTTCCCTCGTTAGCAAGACCTGTCTGAGCACTAGAATTGTGCAGAGCTTCATTTGGTTGAGAGTACTGTGGCTTAGGACCATTGACAACAGGAACTTGTTGGTTTTCAACAGCATATGGGGCATGTGTTGCTTCATTGGCTGTTGAAGAAAGTGCTTGATTTGATGAAGTGTATTGTGGGTTAGGCCTATTATTGATCACAGATTCATGGGTGGTAGTACTAGTTTAGGCACGTAAGCATATTAAGGATTGAAACTTGGTGTTTCATGGGAAAAAAAGTACTGTTGATTTGCACCAGTATATGGAGCACATGTTGGTTGATTAGCCAATCCTATTAGGGCATTTAAACTTGACAATGCTTCATTTGGTGAAGTGTATTGTGGTGGGATGGGGTTAGGACCATTGACAAAAGATTCATGGATGGCGGTAGTTTCAGGCCTGTAAGCACACTGGGGACTAAAACCGGGCATTTCATGGGGAAAAGAGTAATGCTGATTTGCTGAATTGTATTGTTGGTTGGGACAATTTATGGGAACAGATTCACGGGTAATATTTTCAGGCCTATAAACATATTGAGGAGGACTAAAACTCGGCGATTCTTGACGGAAAGAGGGATTTGGGATAGGAAAACTAGGATATGGTGATGGGGGAACAGGCATGTAAGCGCAATGGACATGAAGGTCAAATTCACACGTGGAACAGCTGTAGGAGAAGCCGGTTCCAGCGAGATTGCAGGAATTGCAGAAGAAAGAGGAAGAGGGGTAAGTGGGATAGGGGAAGAGGCTGAGAGGATGAGATGGGTGGGAAGGGTGGTTCAATGAGCGAGTTGCTTGAAAGCATTGCTCATGAAGATTGAAGTTGTTGCACTGCCTGCAGGTGTAGACAGAGCCTGAGGCCGGAGTGTTGCAGCCTGAGCACTGGATTTCGGGCACTTGGTCAGGGATTTGTCGAAAACACAAGCCATGGGGGTGGCTAAAATGCTTGAACTCCATTTCTGTTTGTTTGTGTGATCTTGAAACAAGCCATTTCTATATATAAATATACATTACACATATATACAAGTTGGTGCAAGGAGGCCAGCAAGTTAATGCTTATGAATAACCATTATTTGGTTGACTTTGAACTTTCTATATATGTAGAGGGAAGATTGGTATTGACTTTGTATTGCTTATGTACAGCTCCTTATAGTTAGCTTCATTTCAAAATCAAAGGGTAGTTAATCAATCAACACTTTTTCTTCAGATTTTGGGTCAAGAAATGTACATGTAGAAAGTACAAGTGTGGCTGAGATTTGATTTCGTATTGTATTTGTTGGGAAAACTCAAATATTTTCCCTTCTTGTATAATTAGAAAATGGGCAATAAACCACAAAATACAAGCAATTACATGGCTGAAATTAAAGGCACAAAAACAATCACAAAACACCAAATTTACGTGGTTCGGTAAAAATGCCTACATCCCCGGGTCCAACTCCGAATCAACTTCCACTATAAAATAATGGGGTTACAAGATATCAACTCTAGTCACAATTAGAGAAATACAATCATCAAGATATATTCTTGGATCACCAACAATAGTTATATCATCACCGTAAAGGTGGGTTTCAACAAAATCAACAAGAGATAAAGTTTAATTCTCACCAAAGTGGGTATCCTAAACTACATATCTAAAAGAGCTTTGACAAGATCTACTTCAACTAAAATGTAGAGCTCGATTCCATGAACAACATGCTGAAATTTCATCAAGATTGGATAAGAAATGACCATTCAATCTTGGTTTGAACTATGAAAGAAACCTTACATTTTCTTCTCTCTCTCTGTCTCTCTCTCGGCCCTCTGTTTTTTGTGTTGCTGTGTATTCAAAAGAAACCTTAGGCCCAAAAGTCTTACTTCATTCCCATTTTTTAATTTTTTTTTAACATGTACCAAGTCAAAGCATTTTTGAGAGGTTTTATAAACTATAATAAAATAATAAATAAAATACTCTTGGTGTGGCCCACCCATTTAAGAAGGGACCTACCCAATGAATCTCTCCCTCCCGACTTAGGTGGGGGCCACAAACAACCCCGCCTTGCTTCTACAAAAATCATGCTTCTCCTTGGACAACGATTTAGTCATCATATCTGACCCATTCTCATCAGTGTGAACCTTCTCAACTTGAAGCAATTTTCCTTCTAAGACATTGTGTATCCAATGATACATCGCATCAATGTGCTTCAACCTTGAGTGTAATGTCGGATTCTTGCTCAAGTGGATAGCACTTTGGTTGTCACATATGAGAACATATTTCTCTTGCTTTATAACGAGTTGAATCAAATTGAATTTATACTTTAATCTCAGTTGGGGATTTATATTAAATTATTAAACTCCATTCATTTTGAACCCAATTGATTAAATCGTGACCCGTTAGTAACCATGTAATATTGTTGTGGTTTTATTATTATTATTTGGTTACCATAAAAGAGTTGTGAATATTTATGGTGTGTACCATTAAACGAAATATATTTTGTGCTGAGAAAATATTATATTTACTTTTGTCATTAAAGATGTTGAAATGTATTTTTAATTGATATATATATATATATATATATATATATGGTTAGATATTTGTTTAGTTAAAAAAAAAGAAAAAAAAAGAAATATCTATAAATAGTAACCAAATAGATATTTTGTTCAACTTTTAGGAATTCTTGGAGTTCTTGCCATGAGGAAACAAGAGAAAAGAAGTTCTAAGTTGGTTTTTCTTGGATTTGATTTAGTGTAAGTCATTTTTGACCCCTAGTGCTTTGGATCAAAACGTATAGGGCGGAAAAGGCGTCGTTTGGCTCGAAAAAAATTTAATTTTTGTTGGCGAAAAATTTGAAAGCTTCTTGGCTTGAGGTAGAGATTTTTCCTACACTTCTTTATGCACTTTTACTTGATTATATGGAGCTTAGAGTTGTATATAATTTAATTAGAATTTTTGAAAAATTTGTGATTTAATTGCTTAAAAGAGAAATTTTGAGAAAAATAAAGAGTTGATGCCCAAATTGTGAAAGTGTAAACTTGGAATATGTTTGTAAGGTTATGAAAGAGTTATGTTTTAAATTTGAACAAAAACAGACGTCGACTTGATCGGTTTTGAAATTTTTTCCGGTTTGTGACCAAAAGAGCATGTTTAAAGAAAATAAAGAAATTATGTTTAACTTTTGGGACTTTTGATCAAAATTGGATGTCATAGTTGAATAATGCTTGGAGAATGAGTTTGCAAAGAAAATAATGTTTTCTTGGGCATTAATGGCATTATTTTGCTTAATGTATCTGTTGCAATAAAATCGGCACGGTTAGAAATGGACCTTGAGAGGTTATCGGACGAGATTGTGATATGAAAACTAGTATAATTGTTCATATTTGATGAGATGTGGAATAGATTGTATTTATCAGAATTTTTGAAATTTAATTGTTCAAATATCTGTTTAGAAATATCTGTTTTGGGCTATCGGTGGAGGATAACCATGATTATTGTAAAAATGTAAGAGACTTAGGTAAATTGAACCACATTCCTCATTTGTTGCATTGGACATTGCATTACATTCATTTCATTAGAAATGTATCTGTTTTTGAGAAATGTTTGGAAATGTATCTGTTTGCGAAAAGATTAATACTTGGTGAATCTGGATAGGGGGTGTAGAACCGCGCGCTTAGGTGTCGAGCCTTCCAGTTTACTAGTAAAAATGATAGTGGTAGTGCATTAGGGCCTACTTGCAGACACTCACCTAGAGATTCACAGAGCTTGTATTCATGTAACAGATATGGTTTAAAATGGAAATGGCTTTATATCTGTTGTTACATCTCAGCATTGCATGCTTTATAAAAAGAGAGATAAACTGTTTTATCATGAGCATGGCATGAACGTACTCCTCTTTAGTCTTGTCATGGTCCATATGTTATGTAGTATATCTCTACTGGGTTGTGGCTCACCCTATAAGGGAAACCATTTAAAGTACATGTGATATGCCTCCGCCAAGGCATTGGCTTGGGAAGACTCGGAGCTGAGGCTTCATTTTTGTTTTATTGTTATTTGTTGAATGTAAGCCCAAGGCTGTATTTGCATTGAGTTAAAACTCCATTTTGTGTAACCAAGAATGTTCTTGGATAAATTTGTAAGCCTGTAGGGCGCTCGTTATCTGTTTGGCTTCCATTTCATACTTGTTGTAAAATACATGCTTGGGATTAGAACTGGGGCATTGAGATGTAAACAACATGCATTTGGCATTTGGGATTAAATAGAAATGGATGTATGGAATAGTTAGCTATATATATGTATTTGTCTATCATGTGAATTTTGTTGCATAAATAGATATTTCTTGCCTAATTTTCGAGGCGTTACATGCTTTAACCCCAATTTATGTAGAAGTCTTTTGATCCATAACATCTCCTTGCATCCCTCTACTACTGTGATGTATTTGGCTTCCATGGCAGATAAAGCAACACATTTTTGCAACTTTGACTGCCAAGAAATAGCTCCCCCTAAAAAAGTCATCAAGTACCCTGATGTGGACTTCCTAGAATCAATGTCTCCAGCCATGTCTGCATCTGTTGAGCCTTCTAGCAGAGATTTCCATCTCCAAAATATAAACACATCTTGGAAGTGCCTCTAAGATACCTGAGAATCCATTTTACTGCAGTCTAATGATCTTTTCCAAGATTGGAAAGAAATCTACTCACAATGCCAACCGCATAAGCTATATTCGGCTTGGTGCATGTTGATTTTAATACACTGGTGGACCCATAAATACAACCTTTATTGATAGCACTCTAGTACACAAAACACTTTTACACAATCACACACTAATACACTTTACTTATCCACTCACACATACATTCAAACACTTACACTTTGTATCCTCCTCACACAAGACCTAGAGACGCCTCACACTAGATAGTATTTGACCACTCATTTTGGACTCACTCTTCTTTCACTCAATTGTCCAATTGTCCAATTACCTAGTACATGCCCTCATCTCATATTTATACCTGTTAAAGAACTTTCAAGAATACACTCATACTTTCCTTACACTCTAGAACAATCTAGATTACTCTAGTACATATTAGAGTTTTTTGTTCTTCTCTAAAATATTCTAGAACCTTCAGGAACTTTCTAGATTTCTCTAGTTTTCTCGAAATTTCTTTAATGTTCCGGAACTTTTTAGAATATTCTAGAATCTTCCAGATTTCTCTATGTGAGAACCCGAATATACAAATCAAGTAAATAATTAAGTAATAATAATTTTACAATCTCGAATATTTTGATGGTGAATCCTAAAGTGCAAATTAAATATTATTGGAGGATCTTTTAACTAAATTTTAAATCTAAAATAAATTTATGCTGGAAATCTCTAATTTAGAGGTAAGATTTACTATTAAAATAAACAACAACAACAACAACAACAACAACAACAACAACAATAATAATAATAATAATAATAATATGTTAAGGGAGTTTGATTATTTGAAGTGTGTTGGTGTAGACGCTCCCGCAGAGAGACCTGTAGACGTCCCCGAACGCCCCGGGAGGAACGAGCTCCCGTTCTGTTCATTTTGGGGTCACTACAGCTCGGACTCTTAAAATGTCACGGTTCCTAATCTGAACCAAAGAGTCCAAATCCGGCAAATCGTTTTGAGAAACTGATTTTTGAAAAAGTAGTGCCAAACATGGACTGCTTTGCCAGATACAGAGTCGCCACCTAAATATTTTATTTTGGGAAATTTAGGAAACCCTGACTCGGTGCCAAAAGGCCACGTGTCCGTCATTAAACTAAGTTGGACAAACTTTGTGCGATTCCGCTTATAAACTGTGCATTTTGTTTGCTCATTTCCATTTGAATTTGAAGCAATTGCATATGCTGCTGAGCCTTGGCAACTGCTTCTTCTGCTGAATATTCCTTTGTTTGTTCTTCTTCTGGTCTTTTCTCCGCAGTCACACAATGCAAGTCAGTACCATAATCACATTCTTGACAATAGTATACCCAACAGCTGTCATCAACTGAGAATTGGCATACATCGCAGTAGAAGATCAAGTCCGTCGCACTATCCTCTTCAGATTTCTTGTATGGAGATGAATAAAAGAGAGTCAGCAGGTGCTCATGATCTTCGCGTTTCACAGTTTCGAGCAATGTAGCACACTTGACATGGAGATCAAACTTGCAGTCTTTACAGTGGTAGGTAAAACCAGTGCCAATTTCACGACAGGCATTGCAGGTGAATTCATTGTATTCTTTGTAAGGCGGGGACGAGAGAAGCGTGAGAGTGTGTTTGGGATGCGATTTGTGGTGAATCTCTTGTGGTAATTCGAAGCAGGACTTGTGAATGTCAAAGTTGCACCTTTGCTTGGTGCAACTGTAAGCCGAGCCAGAAAGGCACTGATCACAAACAGAGCAGGGAATGTAATCTTTCTCTTGAACTTTGGATAAATGCAAGGCATGATGGTGGCTGAAATGCTTTACATTTCGTGGTTGTGTTTGATTTGGTGGATCAGCACGTGACTTTCCCTCGTTAGCAAGACTTGTCTGAGCACTAGAATTGTGCAGAGCTTCATTTGGCTGAGAGTACTGTGGCTTAGGACCATTGACAACAGGAACTTGTTGGTTTTCAACAGCATATGGGGCATGTGTTGGTTGATTGGCTGTTGAAGAAAGTGCTTGATTTGATGAAGTGCATTGTGGGTTAGGCCTATTATTGATCACAGATTCATGGGTGGTAGTACTGGTTTCAGGCATGTAAGCATATTGAGGATTGAAACTTGGTGTTTCATGGGAAAAAGAGTACTGTTGATTTGCACCAACATATGGAGCATGTGTTGGTTGATTAGCCAATCCCATTGGGGCATTCAAACTTGACAATGCTTCATTTGGTGAAGGGTATTGTGGTGGGATGGGGTTGGGACCATTGACAAAAGATTCATGGGTGGTGGTAGTTTCAGGCCTGTGAGCATACTGGGGAGTAAAACCCGGCGTTTGGGACTAAAACCCGGCGTTTTGTTGGGGAAAGAGGAATGCTGATTTGCTAAATTGTATTGTTGGTTGGGACAATTTATGGGAACAGATTCACGGGTAATATTTTCAGGCCTATAAACATATTGAGGAGGACTAAAACTCGGCGATTCTTGACGGAAAGAGGGATTTGGGATAGGAAAACTAGGATATGGTGATGGGGGAACAGGCATGTAAGCGCAATGGACATGAAGGTCAAATTCACACGTGGAACAACTGTAGGAGAAGCCGGTTCCAGCGAGATTGCAGGAATTGCAGAAGAAAGAGGAAGAGGGGTAAGTGGGATAGGGGAAGAGGCTGAGAGGATGAGATGGGTGGGAAGGGTGGTTCAATGAGCGAGTTGCTTGAAAGCATTGCTCATGAAGATTGAAGTTGTTGCACTGCCTGCAGGTGTAGACAGAGCCTGAGGCCGGAGTGTTGCAGCCCGAGCACTGGATTTCGGGCACTTGGTCAGGGATTTGTCGAAAACACAAGCCATGGGGGTGGCTAAAATGCTTGAACTCCATCTCTGTTTGTTTGTGTGATCTTGAAACAAGCCATTTCTATATATAAATATACATTATACATATATACAAGTTGGTGCAAGGAGGCCAGCAAGTTAATGCTTCTGAATAACCATTATTTGGTTGACTTTGAACTTTCTATATATGTAGAGGGAAGAGTGGTATTGACTTTGTATTGCTTATGTACAGCTCCTTATAGTTAGCTTCATTTCAAAATCAAAGGGTAGTTAATCAATCAACACTTTTTCTTCAGATTTTGGGTCAAGAAATGTACATGTAGAAAGTACAAGTGTGGCTGAGATTTGATTTCGTATTGTATTTGTTGGGAAAACTCAAATATTTTCCCCTCCTTGTGTAATTAGAAAATGGGCAATAAACCACAAAATACAAGCAATTACATGGCTGAAATTAAAGGCACAAAAACAATCACAAAATACCAAATTTACGTGGTTCGGTAAAAATGCCTACATCCCCAGGTCCAACTCCGAATCAACTTCCACTATAAAATAATGGGGTTACATGATATCATTTCTAGTCACAACTAGAGAAATACAATCATCAAGATATATTATTGGATCACCAACAATAGTTATATCATCACCGTAAAGGTGGGTTTCAACAAAATCAACAAGAGATAAAGTTTAGTTCTCACCAAAGTGGGTATCCCAAACTACATATCTAAAAGAGCTTTGACAAGATCCACTCCAATTAAAATGTAGAGCATGATTCCATGAACAACATGCTGAAATTTCATCAAGATTGGATAAGAAATGACCCTTCAACCTTGGTTTGAACTATGAAAGAAACCCTACATTTTCTTCTCTCTCTGTCTCTCTCTCGGCCTTCTGTTTTTTGTGTTGCTGTGTATTCAAAAGAAACCTTAGACCCAAAAGTGTTACTTCATTCCCATTTTTTAAGTTTTTTCTAACATGTACCAAGTCCAAGCATTTTTTAGAGGTTTTATAAACTATAATAAAATAACAAATAAAACACTCTTGGTGTGGCCCACCCATTTAAGAAGGGACCTACCCAATGAATCTCTCCCTCCCGACTTAGGTGGGGGCCACAAACAACCCCACCTTGCTTCTACAAAAATCATGCTTCTCCTTGGACAACGATTTAGTCATCATATCCGACCCATTCTCATCAGTGTGAACCTTCTCAAGTTGAAGCAATTTTCCTTCGAAGGCATTGTGTATCCAATGATACATCGCATCAATGTGCTTCGACCTTGAGTGTAATGTCGGATTCTTGCTCAAGTGGATAGCACTTTGGTTGTCACATAAGAGAACATATTTTCTTGCTTTGTAACAAGTTGAATCAAATTGAATTTATACTTTAATCTCAGTTGGAGATTTATATTAAATTATTAAACTCCATTCATTTTGAATCCAATTGATTAAATTGTGACCCATTAGTAACCATGTAATATTGTTGTGGTTTTATTATTATTATTTGGTTACCATAAAAGAGTTGTGAATATTTATGGTGTGTACCATTAAACGAAATATATTTTGTGGTAAGAAAATATTATATTTACTTTTGTCATTAAAGATGTTGAAATGCATTTTTAATTGATATATATATATATATATAGGTGTATAAATATATGGTTAGATATTTGTTTAGTTAAAAAAAAAGAAAAAAAAAAGAAATATCTATAAATAGTAACCAAATAGATATTTTGTTCAACTTTTAGGAATTCTTGGAGTTCTTGCCCTGAGGAAATAAGTGAAAAGAGGTTCTCAGTTGGTTTTTCTTAGATTTGATCTAGTGTAAATTATTTTTGACCCCTAGTGCTTTGGATCAAAACGTAGAGGGCGGAAAAGGCGTCGTTTGGCTCGAAAAAAATTTAATTTCTGTTGGCGAAAAATTTGAAAGCTTCTTGGCTTGAGGTAGAGATTTTTCCTACACTTCTTTATGCACTTTTACTTGATTATATGGAGCTTAGAGTTGTATATAATTTAATTAGAATTTTTGAAAAATTTGTGATTTAATTGCTTAAAAGAGAAATTTTGAGAAAAATAAAGAGTTGATGCCCAAATTGTGAAAGTGTAAACTTGGAATATGTTTGTAAGGTTATGAAAGAGTTATGTTTTAAATTTGAACAAAAACGGACTTCGACTCGATCGGTTTTGAAATTTTTTCCGGTTTGTGACCAAAAGAGCATGTTTAAAGAAAATAAAGAAGTTACGTTTAACTTTTGGGGTTTTTAATCAAAATAGGATGTCATAGTTGAATAATGCTTGGAGAATGAGTTTGGAAAGAAAATGATTTTTTCTTGGGCATTAACGGTATTATTTTGCTTAATGTATTTGTTGGAATAAAACCGACACAGTTAGAAATGGACCTTGAGAGGTTATTAGACGAGATTGTGATATGAAAACTAGTGTAATTGTTCATATTTGATGAGATGTGGAATAGATTGTATTTATCAAAATTTTTGGAATTTAATTGTTCAAATATCTGTTTAGAAATATCTGTTTTGGGCTATCGGTGAAGGATAGCCATGATTGTTGTAGAAATGTAAGAGACTTAGGTAAATTGAACCACATTCCTCATTTGTTGCATTGGACATTGCATTACATTCATTTCATTAGAAATGTATCTGTTTTTGAGAAATGTTTGGAAATGTATCTGTTTGCGAGAAGATGAATACTTGGTGAATCTGGGTAGGGGGTGTAGAACCGCGCGCTTAGGTGTCGAGCCTTCCAGTTTACTAGTAAAAATGATAGTGGTAGTGCATTGGGGCCTACTTGCAGACACTCACCTAGAAATTCACAGAGCTTGTATTCATGTAACAGATATGGTTTAAAATGGAAATGGCTTCATATCTGTTGTTGCATCTCAGCGTTGCATGCTTTATGAAAAGAAAGATAAACTGTTTTATCATGAGCATGGCATGAACGTACTCCTCTTTAGTCTTGTCATGGTCCATATGTTGTGTAGTATATCTCTACTGGGCTGTGGCTCACCCTATAAGGGAAACTATTTCAAGTAAATGTGATATGCCTCTGCTAAGGCATTGGCTTGGGAGGACTCAGAGCTGAGGCTTCATTTTTGTTTTATTATTATTTGTTGAGTGTAAGCCCAAGGCTGTATTTGCATTGAGTTGAAACTCCATTTTGTGTAACCAAGAATGTTCTTGGATAAATTTGTAAGCCTGTAGGGCACTCATTATCTGTTTGGCTTCCATTTCATACTTGTTGTAAAATACATGCTTGGGATTAGAACTGGGGCATTGAGATGTGAACAACATGCATTTGGCATTTGGGATTAAATGGAAATGGATGTATGGAATAATTAGCTATATATATGTATTTGTCTATCATGTGAGTTTTGTTGCATAAATAGATATTTCCTGCCAAATTTTCGAGGCGTTACATGCTTTAACCCCAATTCATGTAGAAGTCTTTTGATCCATAACATCTCCTTGCATCCCTCTACTACTGTGATGTATTCGGCTTCCATGGCAGATAAAACAACACATTTTTGCAACTTTGACTGCCAAGAAATAGCTCCCCCTAAAAAAATCATCAAGTACCTTGATGTGGACTTCCTAGAATCAATGTCTCCAGCCATGTCTGCATCTGTTGAGCCTTTTAGTAGAGATTTTCCATCTCCAAAATATAAACAAATCTTGGAAGTGCCTCTAAGATACCTGAGAATCCATTTCACTGCAGTCCAATGATCTTTTCCAAGATTGGAAAGAAATCTACTCACAATGCCAACCGCATAAGCTATATTCGACCTGGTGCATGTTGAGTTTAATACACTGGTGGACCCATAAATACAGCCTTCATTGATAGCACTCTAGTACACAAAAAACTTTTACACAATCACACACTAATACACTTCACCTATCCACTCACACATACATTCAAACACTCACACTTTGTATCCTCCTCACACAAGACCTAGAGACACCTCACACTAGATAGTACTTGACCACTCATTTTGGACTCACTCTTCTTTCACTCAATTGTCCAATTGTCCAATTACCTAGTACATGCCCCCATCTCATATTTATACCTGTTAAAGAACTTTCAAGAATACACTCATACTTTCCTTACACTCTAGAACAATCTAGATTACTCTAGTACATATTAGAGTTTTCTGTTCTTCTCTAAAATATTCTAGAACCTTCAGGAACTTTCTAGATTTCTCTAGTTTTCTCAAAATTTCTTTAATGTTCTGGAACTTTTTAGAATATTCTAGAATCTTCCAGATTTCTCTATGTGAGAACCCGAATATACAAATCAAGTAAATAATTAAGTAATAATAATTTTACAATCTCGAATATTTTGATGGTGAATCCTAAAGTGCAAATTAAATATTATTGGGGGATCTTTTAATTAATTTTTAAATCTAAAATAAATTTATGGTAGAAATCTCTAATTTAGAGGTAAGATTTACTATTAAAATAAACAACAACAACAACAACAACAACAACAATAATAATAATAAAAAAATATTAAGGGAGTTAGATTATTTGAAGTGTGTTGGTAACCCTAAACTCTCATCATATTGAATTAGCAGCCGTGAACTCTAGAGAGAAGAGGAGATAGGCGCAGCTTTTGGGTGAAAATTGAAGAACTAGTTTAGTGCTTGAATAACTCCATCTCCAAGGTAGAAATCAATATTTTGTGAATATAGTTATTTTGTATAGATGTTTCTGTGCATTCTTTGGAAGAAGGAATGAAAGGTACTGATTAGGTGGCTTAAATATCTATCAGATTAATAGTTAGTGTGGAATAGTATAATGGGTATAGTGGATGTATGGAAAACAAGTACATGGCATGGGTTATATTCAACGAGTGTTTTTGCTTGTAATGGTGGATCTTGTAGGTGAAACGTGGGATAGGTAGGCGTACTTGGCCACCACTGTTTGTGAATATCATGTTTTTTTTTTATTTTGATTTTTTTTTATTTTTTATGCAGTTTGAGGAATTAAACGGGTACATAAAGTTGAGGGTGCAATTTATGAGTATGAAATTCTGCACATAGTTATAAACTTTAAAAATCAAGAAACCATATCAAATGGATGAATTTTGAACTGAAATTTTTATTGTAGATTAACTACATATTGAATTGCATATCAGAATGTTTTCATAATTTTTGGGAGTCAAAATTTGTATTAACTGGTGAGTTCAAATCTGTCCAGAAACTAAGGTAAAATAGTAACTTCGGAAGTGTCGTTCTCTTTGGGTATAAATCCGAAAATTATCAAATCAGCGTCATTAGAACCGTTTATGAGTCTAGTTTCTTAAATTTGTGGCCTTGCATTGATTGTTCATGTATGCTAAGAGAACCATTAATTTCTTTAAAGTGCTGCAGAAAACAACCTGTTTGGGCATAATTAATTATAAATAATTATTTTGATAAGCAAATCAGGTAAAACCAATTGGGTTTGAAACTTAGGATATATTAGTTGATATCTGGAGGGTTTTGAAATTTTTCAAACAGCATGGAGTGGGTTTTTAATTTTCAAAGTTAACGAATAGATTGGGAAAACTTGTTTAAAACTCTGTTTTATCTTAAAGTTACTTTTAGTTAAATTTCGATCGGAACCCATGTCTTGGGTAGTTTTAGACCTTGAAGAACATGAGCTTAGGTAATATTTAAGAGTAACGGTGAGTTGGGTTTAGCCGTGTTAGTGCGCTTTAGTTTGGGGTTACTTAGTTCTTATTCTTTAGTATTTTTAAATTGGTAGTGACGTGTAGTTTTTATACTTGGTTCAGGGCAGTAGTTGGACTTTTATACTCTATTCGAGGATTACATTGTTCTGTTTTTAGGTGAGTAGTTGCATGCTACATATTTTTATAAATATTCTCCTATCCTGAACTGTTGCAAAATTAAATTGTTGTTTCAGGACTTAACTGTTTTGATAAATTATTATATTATCAATAGAATTAAATTATTTCTAAAACAAGTGTAAACTATTTGTTATGGTCTCATGTTTATAATAGTGAACTAATGTTTTGTGAAACTGATGTGTGTTGATTATTGGGACCATCTGTGTATTTTAGTCCAGGGAAGTTATTCCACTATGTGTGGTCACTCTGGCCATTAGGGAACAGATCTGGGTTGGGTCGTGATGACTCTAATGCTCAACGATTGTAAGGAAAAGACCTAGGCTAGGCTAGGTGACCTTCAATCGGATTGTCTTAGAGAAAAGGCCCGGGTTGCCACCCCAAGGATGACTCTTGGTTTAATATTGGATCCAACGGGCTTATTGCCTTGAGAACTGTGTGGCATGTTACTTGTTATTCTTGATACCCAGAAAATTATTGATGCTCATGTTGTAATCTGTTTTAAGTGAAAAATGTCATTTATCATGTTCTTGAGAGACATGAGTATTTTAATTGTTGAATTGTGGAACCTTCTTTTTAAAACAAATTATCCTTATCAAACTGTATGCCAATCTAGTTTCTGTGATATATATCTTATTTTGGAATTGAACCATGTTTTCAAAACTGTATATACTATACATGTTGCTACTCATTGAGCTATCAGTTGACTTAGTTGTTTATCATTTCCAAGTGTTAGAAGGACTTAGAGTGGACTCATGGTGTAGTGGGGACTCAATTGCATGGACCTCTAGGACATTCATTTATTTTGTTTTAGATTGTTATGTCAAGTTTGTGTATATTTATTTTTATTTTTATTTTTATTGGGCTTCATTTAGGATTATTTTAATATATGGGCTGTTTATATTCCATAAGTTTAGATGGTATTGATTACAGTTGGTTTTGCTGTTTATACTTGTGGTATGTCACTAGATTGAGTTTGGTTATTTATTACTGGACTTTAGCTTAGTTGTTCAATGTGATTTTGGATTCGTGTTTAGGCTTACGTGTGCCTTGGGCTAAGGCCCTGTGGACCACGGCCGGTCATACCCGGGTTTGGGGTGTGACACTTTAGGTCTTTCCAGAATCTTCTAGATCTTTCCAGAGTATTCTAGATTCATGTGAAAACTTCTAGAATATGCTAGAGAGAAGATTCTGGAGAGTGAGGAGAGTTAGTGATGACTCTCAACACTCCCCCTCAACACTAACTCTTATTTCTAGATTATGTAACCATGCCTCGTTGTTTTAGAAACTCTTCGTGAGTATTTCTGCACCTTGGTCCTCTGCCATAATAAATTTTGTCTCCATCTCTTCCAGTAACGATTTCTTCTATTTGAAGTGATGATACACTGCCACACACTTTATCCTTCCATGGAATACTAGGTCCTTGGTTGAATATACAATCTCGATCCTAGGGCTTAAGTACCGAATGCCAAGTCCGACTTTGTCTTAGTGCAATACCTTCATCTTTCATCATCTTCCTCTCATTGTTAGATTTAGTTGTTTCCTGAAATGTTATTGGCTCCATTATATTATTGTAGACACCCCATTTTTGACCGTCCTCAAGACTTGGATGTTCTTGCAGGTACATCCAGTGACAAGTTTGATTGCTCGTCGAGCACTCGAATGTCGCAGTAGAGCGCCCCAGGTTTGATCTTTCCAAACCTTGCATCAGTTCTATCTCATTTTTGGACCATGTTTTGTTTCTTTTGGCATGTTGCTTTTGGAGCACTGCCGGCCATGGTAGGGCACTACCGGCCATGGGCTTTGGCCTGCTGACCATTGATGTGCCCTATCGGCCATCAATGAGGCCCTGCCGGCCATTACTGATGGCTAGCCGGCCACCAATGCATCAGTAGATATTTTTTAGATATTTTTGACAGCTGTTTGCACAGATTGTCATCTGCTTGCACATGGATGGCTGGATCTTTACAAGATGATTTTGTATCTTCTATTATAGGGATCGTCCTCTTGCATTCGAAGGATTACAAAAATTTTGTGAGCAAAATCTCTCTCTCTCTCTCTCTCTCTCTATATATATATATATTTTGTGTTTGAAAGTGAGCTTTCTCTACAAATTTGCACTAGCACCCTTAGCCAAAAACCTTCACCTTAGAGCTGAGGTTCTTGGAGGCTTTGTTTGAGGTCTTGAAGTTGGTTTTAGCTCATAGTTTGGGCTGTTTTGTTGCTGTGCTTCAAAGGTATAAAGTTACCTCCTTTAAGTTTTGTTTTGTTTGATTTCTTGGCCATCTCTTTTCACTGCTTTGACCTGGTTTTTCAACCATAAAAAACTCTATTTTTAAGGTCTTATAATGTTGGTTTAAGCCTTGTTGAGTTAGGGAGGTTGTCTCATCTTTTGCTTTTTGGCTTGTGAAGCCTTTTGAGCCTCTTTTCAAGTCTTTAAAATATCCTTTTCTTGGACTTTTAACCACTCAATTCCAGGGAAATTTTAGTGGTAAAAACTTAGTTTTGAAGTCCAAAATAGGAGGGGGTGGCCTCCCCTCCTTGTGTCTTGTTTGCATGTGTAGATGGCCTAGCATGTGAGCATGTTTTTCAACCTATTTGTGACTTAATCTCAGCATGTTTTTGCCATTATTTTAGCATGCTTTAGCTCTGTTTTGAGTGGTCTTGGTCATATGAGACTTGCTATGCATGGTTGTAGTGTAAAGGCCTTTACTAGCTTTGTGTTTTAAGGCCTCTAACATGCTTTGTATGTGTTGATTGCATGTTTTGGAATCATTTAGCATGTGATTTCAGCGTGTATAGCTCTGTCACACTCTCACTTCTATCACTCTTTCATGGCTTTTGAGAGTTGTGCTTTAAGCCTTGTTTGTGGCCTAACACATGAGCATGTTTTTCTTGCATTTTGTGCTACCATCTCAGTATGTTTTAGCCTCTGTTTTGACATGTTTAAGTTCTGTCCAGAGTTGGTGTGGTCATTTGAGCTTGATATTGCATGCCTCTAGTGTAGTGCTCTTCACTAGTTTATTGCTTTTGGCCTTTGAGCATGTCTTGTATGTGTTGCTTGCATGTTTTTGTGTTATTTTGCATGCCATTTCAGCACTGAAATTCTGCAACCTCCCTCATTTCTTCTTTTTTCCATTTGTTTTGAGGGTTGGTTAACCTTATAGTTGTGTTTAAGCTTGATAGAGCTTGTGCTCAACGACTTTAACTCTCTTACGAGGGTTCCTGCTAGCCAAAGCCATGATCTCTCTCATGTTTTAAACCACTCTTTTGGTTGATCCCCTTCTTATTAGAGGACACTCACCTTGGACAAATTGACTAAAGAATGGCTTGGTAATGTAAAATGTGTAAATAAGAATTGGACAAGTAAAACATGACCAAGATAAGCATGTTATGTTGCACTGCATTGTGTTCAATCGGACGTTATATTGAACACAAGGAAGATTGGTTCATTTCATACTCAAAGTGATGAAATGGGCCAATCTCCTTTGTCTCCATTACCCTTGATCATGCATGATAGGTTAGTGGTCTAGGGTCTTATTTTGTGCATTCATTGAAAGTGTACTCCTTGGATCTTTGGCCATCACGCATTGAAAGTGCTCGATTGATGGTTTTGGATCCAAGAATGCCACTCCTTTGATGTTTTGAGATGATAAGGAGGGGCATATTACAAATATACCCTTGGAAAACCCTCAATTTTCCTCTGTCTGTGCTCTGTTGGAGTGTGGTAATTCAGTACACCAGTGGCCGACAGTGGCACACTGATGGCCGGCAATTCTTCACCCATGGCCGGCAGTACAATCCTTTGGCCAGCAGGGGGCTGGCAGCAAGCAATCATGGCCGGTAGGCCACTAGTGCATTCCTCAGCATTGTTTTGGTAAGGTGGAGCAGAAAGTTCTTGGAGCAACCCTGCAAACAGTGCCTCTCAAGAGCAAACCAGAAGGCTTTTCGGGGCGAGAACCAAGTGCATGCATCCTTCATTTCCTAAAGTAGAGCTGAGGTAGTGTAGTTTAGATATCTTGCATGATTAGTTACATTTGCTTAACTAGTTTGCTAATTAGTTAAAGTGTTGTAATAATTAGTTATTAGTTTACTAGTTATTTGTTTAGTTTGTAATTATTAGTCTAATTAGTTTAATTAGATTAGTTAGTGTAGCTTAACTTAGTGTAGCTTAGCCTATTCATTTGGACCCTCCTTCGCGAGGGCACAAAGTTGTAATAAGTGTGCGTGCGTGTGTGCATGTCTTCCAACCCCACTTCTTTCTCCCTTTTATTTAACCGCTTTCGATGGTTAGTTTTAGGACATATTTCGATTAGCATACCTTATGTTTGCATGTTGCATCATTCATTTGTTTTGCATGCACCGGGCTTGGCGCATCATTCAAACTGCTTCGTATTTCAATATACCTCTTTGAATACGTGTATCAAGTGTTGCAAATTCCATGATTAGGTAGTCGAGCTTATTTAGTCGCATTATTGCATGTGTTGCGTTAGGCATTATGTATAGTTAGGATCATGCATATTTCTAACTAGCTTTTTTTTGGCTTGGAGTACACTGTAAGTGTTATGCTTTAGCATACTTGCATGAGTGTGAGTGATGCCATGTTTCGCATGCTTGCCATAAGGCTATTTGCTTATATGCTTAACTGCATGAATGCCTGTGGGTGAAGGCTTGGTTGCTTGAATTGAAACAATTCGATAAATGTGCGTTTTAAGCCCACTCTGCGAAGTGGCAAATCATATTTTAAGCCCACCATGTTTGGTGGCAAATTTCTGTTTTAGCCCACTTGAGGGTGGTACTTTCAAACCATTTTTTAAAACAAACATGAGTCGATTTGTTCCAAGTCTTGCGACTTAGTCTGTACTTGTGTGTGCGTCACATAGTAAAGCTAGATTAATAATCAGAATAAGAACACATGAGGTTTATAAAACAACATATCATGCTTAGTAGATGCCGATTCTTTGATCGGGCGAGCGGGGGTGCTCATTTCAGGACCTTCCCCTCTCGTACCCAAGTTCCCAAGCCGAGGCAACTTTGGTGATGACGGACACGTGGCCTTTGGCGTGAGTCAGGGTTTCCTAAATTTCCAAAAAATAAAATATTTAGGTGGCGACTCTGGAATCTGGCAAAGCAGTCCATTTTTAGCATTATTTGATTTAAAATTTGATTTTCGAAAATGATTTGTCGGATTGGACTCTTTGGTGTTTATCAGTCTCACATTGCACTCTGTGAGATTAGATTCAGAACCGTGATAGGAGTCCAAACTGTAGGAGACCAATTCGCGCCTCTCCAAAAGGGGGTGCACGAAGAAAGTTGAGTCTACAGTTTCTGGCCACTCTGCTGGGGACAAATAGAGAACTTGACTCGAACTCATGATATGTTGTTTTATTTACACTTATGTGTTTCTTTGCATTTGCATTTGTATTGGTGCGCCTAAGTCACAGTGTTTGCCATCTTCTTTTCTTGAACCGGTTGCCGAAGGCTCGCTTGGAAAAGCATGCCATAAGGTTGACCCATTGTGGGCTCTGCTACGATGGAAACACAAACCTTGGATCTGGATCACCTCTGTACTGTTTGATCCTCTTTTTACTTCTCGGTGTTAGGAGCGAGAGGTATATTAGGTAGTCTTGCTGAGGCACCCTTTTCGACCATTTGACCTAGTTGCATATCGAAAGCCTTAGAGACTGTACCAAACTAGGACAGGTTGCTCACCCGAATGCAGGATTGTATGAAACTGCATGCGTGCGTAGTGAAACCCTAGCTCCTAACGAAACTAGGACAGGGAAACCCTACCCCACCATAGGGGTGTTTTGGCTCTCACTTGCTTGATATGTGCTATTAGGGTGTGTCTCTACAGGAATGTATGTATCAGTTCCAAGTCTGGGTATCAGTCTGAGGACATCAGTGTTTGAGGGTATCAGTATTGTCGCAGAAAATTTGAGGGCAGAAATCAGTGTTTTAGTGCAGTTTGTTCAGCTTATGATTTCAACTGTATGTTGTCTCTGTCTAAGCTGAGGTGTTGTACGTTTTTTTGACTATTGTTTCCTTTTTGCTTTATTTTTCTTTTTGCAAGGTAGTATTTTCACTATTGCTTCCGTCGAGGTAGTTACCCCCCAAGCACTCTGAACCATAGTAAGGAGGCTTTATCGATCTGGGGATCTTGTGAGAAAACAACCAGTGTTTGCTTCGCTACCCCCGATTACGAGACAGAGGAGAGTTCAGTATAATTCACCAGTCCGTCAGTCACCTGTGCTCAGTGGAGTCCAGTTTTCTGCTTCTACCTCAGAAAGAGGATACACACTGGATCAGACAGATCAGCACCCTTCAGTCAATATGCAAAATATGATGCGTCAACTCCAGCAAACTATCGAGGCCATGTAGCGGGATGTTGCTCGCCAAGCGGAAGTTACCGCTCGTCAAACAGAGGCTGTAGCCCAGCAAGCTGAGGTAATTACCACGCTCCAACAACAACCACAACAAGCAACGGCGTTTGCTTCGCACCCACCCCTACCTAGGGTTTCAATACTCGGGGATACAGCTAAAGTCCAGGAGAATACAGACATCCCAGTAGGGCCAGTCCCACCTCAGACTTCCAAAACACCGGCTTACCCAATAGATACACTGTTCGAGTCTGAGGTCGATCCTACAGCCTTAAAAGTTAACAAGCTTGAGAAGCTTTTCAAATGTGCTCAGGGAGTAAACTTGATCCCAGATATAGAGGATGGTTACATAGATTCGGCGGTGAGATTGCTGGACAGATTTAAAATGCCTTACATAGACCACTTCGACGGCTCGGGCGATCCCATGGTCCATTTGAGGCTATTATCAGATATCCTGCGGCCGATGGGCCTGACTAGACTCCATAAATTATCCCTCTTTGGCCGAACCCTGTCTAGTATTGTGGCCTTTTGGTATGCTAAACTGGAGGATTCGATGAAGAGGAGTTGGGAAGAGATGACCGAGGCCTTTGTCGCCCAATATTCTTACAATACTCAAATCAAGGTCACAACTCGTGATTTCAAGGCCACTATGTAAGAACCGAATGAGGGCTTCTTTGACTTTATCACTCGGTGGAGGGCCAAGGCCTCCATGATGACAATGAGGCTAGCTGAGAAAGACCAAATAAGGATGGTCGTTCGGAATCTGCAACCGAAACTGATGTAGAGGATGATTGTCTTACCCCTTCCTATCTGTGTTGATCTTCATGAGATAGGGGTACAGATAGAGGATGTGATGAAACAAGGTCTGATTGACCATGAAAAGGAGCAACCCAAGAGGGCGTTTACATGTAGTTCAAATGCAGCTACGAGTAGCAATGCAACTGCGAGGACCTCTAATGTTGGTATGGTCACCACCACACCAAAAACAGCCACACGCTTTACCGGCACATCTGGAGCCACTCCACCACCTGCAAAGTACCCAACCCGAGGCCAGAGGGTTTTCACCCCACTTTTGAGGTTCCTGATTAGGAAAGGGCATCTGAAGCTCCTAGAACCACGCCCATTGCGAAATCCCCTCCCTCCTACACATAACCCGGCTAAGTATTGCGCCTTCCATCAGCAGCATGGTCATGATACCGACCAATGCTTTAGACTCCGTCATGAGATTCAAGATCTCATTGAAAGCAAAATGATAGCGCCTCCTGAGAAGCCAAACGTCACTACAAACCCTCTTCCACCACATAACCAACCCCCTCCTCCAGCTAGACAAGTCAACCTTATCCAAACAACGACCGTCCCATACGATCCCAGCATATACATCACTCCCTCCCACCTGCCTAAGCTGGCACTGTTCATCCCAGAAAGCACAGATTTGTGCATGATAAGCACGTCAATATCCCAACCTGAACCCATGGTGGTGGCTGTGGTAGAACAAGGCATGCCTGAGGGCTCTGCAAGCTTAATTGAGGAAGAGTACAACCCTTGTCGCTTTGTTGCACCAGCTGTGCAAGCCAGATTGAGGGTGGAATTGCCAATGGAGATGGAGGTGAATGTAGTTCAGGAGGACGGGCCGAGCTAGGGGCTAGATGATTTGGCTGAGATTGAGGAGGATATCAGTAACCTGCAGTTCTTTGATGAACAGAATCCAGGGGATGTGCGCATCAATTGGTTCGACCTGAATGGATCAACGAATAATACTGGGTGGCTTAGTGATGAGCTGGATGTTGATGAGGTGTCTCAACCGAAACAAGGACAGTCAGAAATAGGAACGTCTGCAACGGCCGGAATGGAGTATTGCCGGAGAGCACCGGTACGAAGAATTTTTCTCAAGAATTGGGTAACCTGTGTACAGCTGATACGGAACAGGAGGCTGCGCTGAAGCGGTTCGACCAAGAAAGAATTGAGACTGATCAGAGGGCTAGAAAAGCCAAAGGCCCTGAGGAGATAGAATGTGTTGTGAACACGGGAACAGTTATAGCAGAACTGGACAGTTGTTTGTCGGTTGTCGAGGGAATGTAGTGGGAAGACGATGATTTGCGTCTTGCCCACACTGATGATGACTGGGGACAGTATCTACCGGATGATACGTGGTATACTGAAGAGGTCGATAAAATGACTCGGAGTGGGCGGTACTTTAAGCCCCCACATCTGGACCAGCCAGAGGCATTCGGGAAAGACAAGGAAGCAAAGAAACAGAAAGAGAAACTGTTAGAGGAGGAAGCTGTACTGAAGCAGCTGAAAAAGATTCAAGCAGACATCTCCATCTGGGGATTGCTCATGGCCTCACGGGTGCATAGACAAGCCATCCTATCAGCAATGGATAAGGCTAAGCTCTCTATTGATACAACCCCCGAGTATTTAGTGGGAATGGTGTTCCCGGGTGGCGCTTCACCGTCTTTGATTTTCACAGATAAAGAATTACCGCCTGAGGGCTCTGAGCACCACAAGCCACTCTACATCTCTGTGGAGTGCAAAGAGAAGTGGATACCGATTGTCTTGGTTGATACGGGATCTGCAATCAATGTGCATCCGTCGTGTACGGCCTATGCTATCGGTTTGAAACCACTATATTTCGCACCAACAGCCCAGGTGATTCGGGCTTATGACAATACCAGCCGGGAAGTGATGGGGACAGTGCGGATCAGAACTCAGGTTGGCCGGGCCCAACAGGACATCGAGTTTTATGTTCTGGATGTTCTAGCCACCTTTAATTTACTTCTTGGATGGCCATGGTTGCACCAAGTGAAGGCTGTCTCTTCCACTCTACACTAGATGTTGAAGTACTCCCATGGGAAGGGGGTAGCTATTGTTTTTGGAAACTTTTCCATACATCCGCCACCAAAGGTTACTACACCGATCTTGGAAATCGTACACGGCAAGGAGGATGTCTTTTTGTCTGGGTTCACCTTGGCCGAGGCTCGGGTAGTGCAAGATCTTCTAGCTGTTGATGAGGGACTGTATGTTAGTGCGTAATCCGTTTACCTCATGAATAAGCTTCAACATGTACCCGGAATGGGATTGGGAAGGAGTGGCCGGAAGGGCGTCTCTGAATTGGCTGAAGTGCCACACAACCCTTATACCTTTGGTCTAGGTTCTACGCCTACCAAAGAGGATTGGATAAGAAAGGGAAAGGAGATGGCAAGAAGAGCCAAGGCTAAACAAGCTGGTGTAGATGCGCCCTTGGGCCCCATGCTACAGTTCGGACTCAATTTGTGTGTCGGTTCTTAATCTAATTTCACAATGTGCAATGTGAGATTGATAAATCACCAAAGAGGCCAAATCCGGCAAATCGTTTTGGAAAACAGATTTTTTAGAAAGAAGTGCCAAACATGGACTGCTTTGCCAGATACAGAGTCGCCACCTAAATATTTTATTTTGGGGGAATTTAGGAAACCCTGACTCGTTGCCTAAGGCCATGTGTCCGTCATCACCAAAGTTGCCTCAGCTCGAGAACTTGAGTACGATTGGGGAAGGTCAGCTATGAGCACCCCCGCTCGCCCGATCCGAAGATCGGCATCTACTAACCATGATATCTAGTTTTGAAAACGTTATGTGTTCTTAATCCGGTTATTAGCCTAATCTTACTATGTGAAGTGCACAATACAAAAGTATAGACTAGATCGCCTAATTTGGAACAAAGCATCGTATATCCATTTAGTTGAAAAACAATTTGAAATTTGCTACTCGCAAGTAGGCTAGAACACGGATTTCAATGAGTTGTTCCAACTCAAACAATCCAACCTTCACCGACAGGCATTCAGGCAGTTTATATCACATAAGCATATAGCCACATGGTAAGCATGCTGTCATGTTTAACATTCACACTCATGCGAGATGCTAAAGCATAAAAACACTCACAGTGTACTCCAAGCCAAAACAAGAAACTAGTTAGTAATCATGCATGATCCTAGTTCATATTAAAGTGGCTAATGCATCACATACAAAATGTCACTAGAATAGGCTCAGCTAATCTATGGATGGCATATGAAATGTGATAGATAGCATATATTCAAGTTAGATTTGAAATACTATGCAGTTAGCATGATGCGCCGAGCCCGGTGCATGCAATACTGATGAATGATGCACGCATGCATGGTATAAGGTATGCTAAATTGAATATGCCCTAATACTAACCATCAAAAGCTGGTAAATAAAAGGGAAAAAGACGTGGGGTTGGAAGACATACACGCACTCATGCACGCTTATTACACAATTTCCCTCGCTCGGAGGGTCCGAAAGAATAATACAAATTAATTAACCTACAAGTTAATTAATTAATTACAGACCAATTAACTAATTAAGCAAATTAACTAAGCTAATAAAGCGATAAAACCGCTTCGGGAAGAGGGCCCAATGCATGTATGCTCGGCTCTGCTCGGAAACCCACCGCCATGCACAAGTTGCCTCTATTTTCACTATTTTCCTCCTTAGAAGACTGCACAAGTCCCAAGGTACACCCTCTGAACACTGGGAAATGCCACTGACCATGAGGAATGGTCACCGGCCAAAGGTAAGTGGTCATCGACCATCTATGAAGCCATCGGCCATAAATGGATAGCCGGCCGGCACTAGAGATGGCCGACCGGCCATATCTTCCTGCAGGAACCTATTTTGACAGCAGCAGAGGGCAAAACAAGTCATGGCAATGCATTTCAAAGCAATGTTTGTACCACCACACCCCTTATCATGTTTATGACTCAAAGGGGTATGGTACTCGATTCTCGGACTACCAATTCGCGCATTTCAATGCGTGATGGCCCAAGAAACCAAGTTATGCAATGGAGGCCCAACCTCTATCATAATCAATTCAAGAGGCAAGGCATGCATGCTTAGTGAAATGCAACCTAGGCATGCAAGCTAAACATGCAACATGAGGATGCAAACAAGCATGCTAAGATGCAAATATGTAACAAGTATGCAAGTTAACAAGCATGCAAAGATGCAATGTGAACATGCAAACATGCAAGACATATAACATGTTAAGCAATCAAAACAAGAGGAGATGTATGCCAAATGCAATGTGATTCAAACATCCAACACATGCGATAGGCCAAGTATATAACAACATGCAAGGCTAGCATGCAACAACACGCGAATGAGGGTCTTAGACTAGTTTGGGCAACTCTCAAATAAGCCCAAAACAGTGGCCGAATGCTAAGGAAATGAAGGCCAAAATACACACAAACATGCATGCACACATGGTTCAAAACTTAAGCATCAAAGAGCAACTTTTAAGCACACTTAAAAGGGACAAACATGGACATATGGCATGCATACTAAGCTCTGAAAATCATGTTATAAAGGTGTCAAACCAAATAAACAAGACAAGCCAAGCATGCAACAATGTCCAAGACTCAAGGGGACTTAAACCAAAGCTATATGAAGCAAGCCCCAAAGGGCCATGAGGACCTAAAGCAGGTCCAATGCAGGTCTAAACAAGACCAAAGACGCACCTAGGTGGCATCTAAATGGTCTAAACATGGAAGCATACATAAAGGTCCAAACATGGAGCATAAGATACAAGCCTTTTAAAGCATTAAAGGGGCATCAAATGCAAGCACACAAGCATACCACAAGGACTGAAATGATGCTACAAGTGGTGCCAAACCACTGAAACAAGCAAGTAAAGCATGCTAGAGGGGTCAACACTCAAGGCTCACAAGGGGGATTACATGGTAGCTATACAAAGCAAAGCATGGATGACCCGAGCAACCAAAAAAAGACCTTGGGCACACTAAAACATGCATAAAAGCTTCACAAAGCTAGGTCAAAACAAGTAAGCATAGTGGTCTAAATGCTAGGCACATGTTAAGGTAATTCATGGCATTACAAGACAAGTATGCTAAGCATGCATGGTGTGTCTAAACCAATTAAAAATAGTGCTATATCATGGCAAAATAAGTACAAATAACACTTAAGACATGGCCAACATGCACTTAAACAAGATGCTCACACATGAGGCTAAAATGGCCAACATTGAAGGCAACAAGGAGAGGGTATGGCCCTCTCCTTCTTAGGACCTTAAAGCACCATCCCCACCACTGAAATGAGGAGGCTAGGACAAGGTGGTCCCGGAGCTCACCAAAAATAGCACAAAATGGGGGCCAAACAAGGCCTAAGAGAGGTCAAACAACCCCAAACACCAAAGCAACTTTAAACAACTATTTTAAGCACTTAAAATCAGAACTTTTATATGTTATAAGTTAAGCTTAAAAAAAGATGTAAGATGGGTCAAAAGACTATGCAAAAATGGGGAACAAAGGGGTAAGTTTCTTACTCTTGAAGACTTTCTTCAAGAACAATGTTCCAGCAGCTTCCTTAGGTCCAAACCAAGCCAAGAACCCTAAAAACACCCCTTTGGCCCCTCAGCAACCAAGGTATAGTGTAATGGTAGGTGTTCTAGTGTAAAACTAAGAACAAACACACACTTATACACACAAAACTCACAAGAGAGGGAGATATAGAGATAGATGTATACAGAAACCTTAACCTTAATCTAAGACCCTCCGGAATTTCTTTCTAACCTTTGAGAAGGGAGGAGAAGGCCTCCCTTTATAGAGGATCACTCTTGCAAAGCTTACAAAACAAGCTAAGCAAGAGTGAAATCCCTCCATACACGTGTATGGAGGGGGTGCAAAGTGGGTGCCAGCTATCACAGCTGGCACAAAATATCTACCAAAAGCAGATGCACAGTGGTCGGCCAGCCAAAGATGCCAAATTGGCCAAAACAATGGTCGGCCGACCATCAATAGTGCCGACCGGCCAAACATTTGGCCGATGGCAACAAAACAGTGGCCAGTGGCCTCAAGCCATGGCCAGTGAGGTGTGGGGATGGCCAACAAGCCATTCCCTGCCCTCCAAAGCAAAAAATACAAGTATTTGGTGCAAAACCAAATACAAAACAGTCGAGTCGAGAGATCCTAAGGCAAGGCGCGTGGCCGAGACCTCCGGGAACTCAAGACGAACACAAACATGGATGATCACCGAGTGTTCAAACGGTGACGTCCAAGTCTTGAGGACAGTCAAAAATGGGGTGTCTATAGCTGGGAAGCACTATGAGTTAGTGCACAGACCTATCCAAGGAACCCTGAACAGACGCTTTGTCCGGGAGGGAAAGGATTTCCCTTTTTGTGGCTTTTCGGAGCCATGGCTAAATTTTGAGAAACGACGTTTGCCCGGATTTGAGATATTTTTTGGCCTACAGTTGCAGGGGGATGAAGTTGTAGAAGAGCAAACTGACCCACTAGCTGTGGCTGAGCAGTGCAAAAAGGATGAGCCCGATGGCATAGACCTTGAACTAGGAGCAGCGCTGGCCTGTCTCCTCTCGGATCCTCAGATCACACTGGAGTGCTCAGGGGATGACTTCTCTGTTTCCATGATTGGAGATCAAACGGCTGTGGGCCCTTCTTCCGGCATTCTGGACGCATCTATTGCACCCTCCCTCGTTTGGCAGTACCAGGAAGGCTTTTTGTCTAGCAATTCTGAATCAGGTAGTGAACCAGAATCTGATTCCACAGAGTTTGTGGAGTCAAAATCAGATTCCAGTTCTTCTGAGTCAGAGTCTGGTATTCTTAGGAGTGATAACTTGGATACTGTTGTTTTGTTTAGGTTGTCTTTTTCCTTTTCTTTTGAATTGGTTGTAACCGAGGAATTGAACGATCTTGAAGTTGTGAATGAGAATGGTACCACTGCTGTTTCAGAGTACTTTTTTGTGCCGCTCGTTTATTGCATTAATCAGGACTTTCAAAACTTTGATAAAAACGACGATGAAGAAATTCCTCTGGTTTGAAACATTTGATTAATCAAGAAGAGGAGAGGTTTGTAAAACCTTTGGTTGATGAAATCACTGTAATTAATGTTGGTACTGAGAAGGATCCACGTCTGGTCCAGATCGGGTCCACGTTGTCTTCGAAGGAATGCGAGTGCTTAGTCATTTTATTAAAAGATTTCAAAGATGTTTTTGCGTGGTCCTACGAAGACATGCCTGGAATCGATCCTGAGATTGTACAGCACCGGATCCCTCTTGACCTTGAGGCCTGACCCGTCAAGAAGAAGCTTCGGAGAATACGCCTAGACTGGGCTCTAAAAATCAAAGAAGAGGTCACTAAGCAGATAGATGCAGGGTTCCTGTTAGTATTTGAGTATCCTACTTGGTTGGCCAACATTGTTCCGGTGCCGAAGAAAGATGGCAGAATTCGGGTGTGTGTGGATTCTGGGATCTGAACAAAGCCAGTCTGAAGGACGACTTTCCACTACCGCACATCAACGAATTAGTGGACTTCACCGCAGGGCATGCGCTGCTTTCCTCCATGGATGGGTTTTTCGGGTACAACCAGATCTTGATGGCCCTTGAGGATAGGGAGAAGACTGCTTTCACTACGCCGTGGGGAACCTACTGCTATAGGGTGATGCCGTTCGGTTTGAAGAATGTTGGGGCTACTTATCAACAGGCTGTAACTACGATCTTGCATGATATGATCCATAAAGAGGTTGAAGTGTACGTGGACGACATGATTGTCAAGTCCAAGGAGAGAGAGGGCCGCTACACCACCTTGAAATTTTTTTTCTAACGGATTAGAGAGTATTGGTTGCGACTGAATCCTCAGAAATGTACTTTTGGTGTCACATAAGGGAAAATGCTGGGGTTCTTGATTACACAAAGGGGTATTGAGGTCGATTCTTCCAAGATTAAGGCCATCTTAGAAATGCCACCACCAAGGACTGAAAAGGAGGTGTGCGACTTTCTGGGTAAAGTGCAATTCATAAGACGGTTTATTGCAAAATTAACCTTGACTTGTGAACCATTGTTTGGTCTCTTGAAGAAAGGAAAGAAATCCCAATGGGATAACCGATGGCAAGTTACTTTCGAGCAGATCAAGCAGTATCTACAGAACCCACCCGTGTTGTCACCGCCAGAGCCAGGAAAACCGTTGATATTGTACTTGTCAGTAACCGACATGACAATAGGCTGCATGCTTGCACATCAATCTGAGGATAAAGTGGAGAAGGCTATCTATTACTTGAGCAAGAAGATGCTGGAATATGAGACTCGCTACACTCCGCTGGAGAAGGCTTGTTTGGCCTTCATATGGGCTACCAGGAAGTTGAGGCACTGCCTGTTAGCTCACTCTGTAATACGGGTTTCGAGATTAGATCCCATCAAGTATCTCTTCAAGAAACCAGCACTTACGGGTAGGCTAGCCCGTTGGTTGCTTCTTCTCTCTGAATTTGATTTGAAGTACTTGGCTCGCAAGTCTGTGAAAGGGAGAGCGGTAGTGGAGTTCCTAGCCTATCACCCAGTCAAGGGAAATGAAGCAGTAGAGTATCTATTCCCAGATGAGGCCATTCTGCAAGTTGAAGAAGAAATTTGGACTATGTACTTTGACGGAGCGTTTAATCAGTACGGAGTATGGGATAGGGGTGTTACTGATAGCACCTGACAATTCCCACATACCCTTAGCCTTTAAACTTTGGTTCAAGGTATCAAACAACGAAGCAGAGTATGAGGCATGTATTGCTGGCTTGGAAGCTGCCCTGGAACTAGAGGCAAAACGGTTGGATGTCATTGGGGACTCGAACCTGGTTGTGTCTCAAGCGAAAGGAGATTGGAAGGTTAAAGAAGAAATGATGAAAATCTATCACCAAACCTTGGACGTTCTAATTCCTAGGTTTGAGAAATTAACCATCACGCATCTGTTAAGAGAGAGCAACAGATTCGTTGACGCCTTATCAACTTTATCTTCCATGATAGACATCCCTTTGGGAGTCCAGATTCGTCCAATCTTTATTGAACAGAGGTATGTGTTGGCGTATGAACTGATTGCCGCCATAGATGAAGCACAAGATCAGAACCCCTGGTACTTTGATATCTGGAACTTCTTGGCAAAATAGGCTTATCCACCAGGGGCAAACGCCAAAGATAAGAGGGCGATACGGCGAATGGCTACTCAGTTTATTATCCGCGGGGGTAAATTGTACAGACGGGGCCATCTGGGAATGCATAAACTGTGTGTCGATGCTGAAGAGTCAAAGCGCCTGATGGAGGCCATCAATGGAGGAGAGTGCGGATCGCATATGAGCGAAGTGATGCTAGCTCAGAAAATCCTTAGACAGGGTTATTACTGGTCAACTATGGAGGAGGATTGTATTGGTTTTGTTCGGCGATGCCACAAATGCCAGATCCATGCAAATCGCATGAACATCCCGCTGTCGAAGCTGTATAACATGACTTTACCATGGCCATTTTCAGTCTGGGGGATTGATGTTATTGGGGTAGTTACTCCGAAGGGGTCGAACGGGCATGAGTATATCTTGGTGGCGATAGACTACTTTACAAAGTGGGTCGAGGCCCAATCCTACGCAGTATTGAAAGTGTCACATGTAGCTAAGTTCATCAGGAATAACATTATCTGCTAGTATGGGGTCCCGAATGAGATCATCTCAGATAATGGTTCCCACTTCAAGAAGGAAGTGATTGACTTGTTAGAGAAGTACAACGTGGCTTTTCATAAGTCATCCAAATACAGGCTGCAAACCAACGGAGCAATTGAGGCGCCAACAAGAACATCAAGTACATTCTATAGAAGATGGTGGAAACCTACAAGGACTGGCTAGATAAGCTGCCATTTGCTCTTTGGGGCTACAGGACATCAATCCGAACATCTACTAGGGCAACTATGTATTCTCTAGTTTATGAGATGGAGGCTGTTCTGCCAATCGAAGTTGAAGTTCCATCGCTGCGGGTGATGGCTGAGTGCCAAATAGCGAAAGCAGATTGGCAGCAGAGAAGGTTTGAGGAACTTATGCTGTTCGATGAAAGAAGGCTGGAAGCACTGTACCACGTCCAAGGTTATCAACGCAGAATTGCCAGGGCTTTCAACAAGAATGTTAAGTCTAGGAATTTGAAAGAAGGGGATTTGGTGTGCGAAGACAATCGAGCTCATCTCAGGCTAGGGGTGGGCGCGGGTCGGTTGCGGCCATGGAACCTCCAATCTGCCATCCGTCCGCCAATCCAATGGATGCGGATTGAATGGATTAGCGGATTGGTGGATGGATACGAATCAGTTTGGAGGTTTAAAATTTTACAAATTTTCAACATAAGTTAACATGCGCACTTCCTCAACATAATTCAACAAATTTTCAATATAATTCAACATAATTATATTGTGCACACAGTATAAATTTTAGATTTTTTTGGAGTCATACACAGTATAAATCATATACACATTATACTGTCTATATTATATTGTGCACACAGTATATGTAGCACCACAGAAAACCTCCTACAATCATAAACCTATCTAAGAAGCATTACAACAAACACCTTAGCTACCAAAATTAGAAATTTGCTTCCTAAAGCCCCCTTATAAAATGGCTTCACCACACATCAACTACAAATAATTCAACAGAAACAACATAAACATGACAAATTAGGTTTTTAGAAGGCAATAGCACAACATAAAATGGGAACAAATCTTGAGAAAAGAAAATTAATTTTTTAAAGCAAAGAAACAAAGCAGAACCATCTGACCACAAATTTCAGAGATTCAACCACAAATTTCAAAGATCCATTAGAAACACTAAAACAAGGAAAGGAAAAAAAAAATCCACAGATTCCACTGGCTTAATCCTATCTGCTCTCCTTGACAATCATATTGCCTGAGGTTGTTTGTGCACTTCCAAAAGAAAAAACAATATAAGAAACAAAATGAACTGAGAACATTTATTTAGTTGATTCTGCATTTCTATAAGCCGAATCTCAAAAGACAAACAAAATCATCAATCTACCTCCAACATTTTATTCATGAATTTGAAATCAACCAAACAAAAAACATTACCAAAGAATATCAAAGAGAGGAGAAAACACAGAGCACACTCACAGAACAAAGGTAGACAAGAGAAGATCCACGACCAAAGAGAAGAAAAGAGAAGAGAAGAAGAGAAGAGAAGAATACCTTCAAATAGATGTTTCGATCGCTGCTCGCCGCTATTGTCGCCGATTACCACTCGTCGCTCACCTTTGTTCAAGTGTGTTACAGAGAGAGAGAGTTGAGAGAGACAAAGACATGTTGAAGAACCTAGGGCTACAAAACATGAAATGAAAAAAAAAGGAAGCAACACAGAGGGGAAAAGGGGGAAAATAAGTGAGGGGCGGGCGGGTCGGGTGAACAGATAAAATTGGCGGTTTACCCGCGACCCAACCCGAACCGAACTTGAGAAAAAGAAAAATATGGACCCGTATCCGTCCGCCACATGCCACGCATCCACCAAAAACTCGGGTGGTAGGGTCGGGTCGAGTCGGGCGGGTGTGGCGGATCGGGCCATCCGCTGCACACCCCTTATCTCAGGCAGATCAAACTAGGGGCAACGCCAAGTAATGTCAATAGCAGACCTATTGTATATCCAGTGGCACCACCATCCCTCATTTGGGAAATCAACTAGCCGTTGACGGAAGAAATAGCCGTGCACTGAATATATAGGACAAGAGTCCACTACTTTTAACCTATCCTTGAGCCAAACCTGGAGAGGGATGAAAAATAAGAGAGATTAAAGAATAGAAAGGTGTACGTGGAGAGAAAAAGTGAGAAAGGGTTTTGAGGGAAAAACATAGCTTGAGGGCCGATTGATGTGAGAAACACATGTGAGAAAGGTGGAAAACATTACCTGCAAGAGTACTTCCTGTGAACTTGGTTGTCTCCCGGCAATAGAAAGCATCCAAACCCATCAAAGTCTCGGCTAGTGTCAAGCCAATGTAGCTCTTGCCGTCCTTCAAGCCTTGAGCTACTTTAATCAAGCGAATGCTAGACCCTCCGAAGCCAGGGGCAAGCAAAAAATGAGCCAACATACACAAGCAGAGGGCATGTTGTCGAAAACTTTGCCAAAGACGGTCGCCATGGTTACCAGCTTCAGAAAACTGATGAATTAAGCTTGGAATGTCTAGCTTCCCATTGTGAACCAGGGATCGAGCATCATGTAAAGTGAGCCCACACATCCATCCTAAAGCCTAGATGTGGCCAAAATGAGACTAGGGCAAGATCTGCCCATCATGCCGGGATTCCATCAAAGCTTGGAATTCTTCGATTATGGGGCATATTTCTTGTCCGCCAAAGCTGAAAACGTGGGTAACCGGATTCCAACACCTAGTCGTGGCATTGAGGAATGGAAAACACAGCGGAGTACGACTCAGCGGGAATAGTGCATTTATCCCAAAACCTTAGAAATTCAGTTTTTCCGAGCCATCTAAGTTTGCAATCCAATGGAAAAGTTTTTCGGCAAAGAACGACTCCATTTGAAGCAAAAACAGAGTTAAAATGAAGAAACCATGAAGCTGGAGCTTTTGTAGAAGATAAGGTGCTGAGTGGAAGACAAGTGGCAGCAATCTGGAGATTCTCAAAATTACTGGCCGACTGGCCAATTGAAGTAGCCGACCGGCCATTTTAGTGGCCGACAATCACCACTAAGTGGCCGACAGCCACTATTTGTCCCCAACAGATTTACCTTGGTATCTCTGTATGTTGAGAATGTTGAAAACTTGTGTTTTGTTCTACTCTGGATGTGTTCCGCGGTTTTGTCTTAGTAATTTTGTTAAGTCGTTCTCGAGTTTGTTGCAATTTGTTTATCGAGTTGTCGCAATTTGTTTCCTGAGTTGTTGCAATTTCCTTATCGAGTTGTTTTGTTTATCGAGTTGTTGCATTAGTTGTTCTTTGTGTTGTCTTATTTTGTTTGTTATGTTGGTTCACTACCTGACTAAGCAATTGCCAAGACAATAGACAATGTTCAATTTTTATTCATCCTGTTTTTGGTGTAAAATGGTGCAATGCGATGCTTAGAATATAAATGCAACCCTTTTTAATCAAAAAGCTATTTTCATTCCATCATGGTTTCTACAAGTTTTAAAGAAAATAAAACTGCCTAAGGCTGTACAATGTGCTAATACTACTAGCAAAAAAGAGAAACAAAGCAAAAACATCTGAATCGATGCCACCCATCTCAAGATCGAGAGGCTCTCTTCGTCCTCTTCCTCGGCTGAGCGAACTCAGAGTTGTCGCCATCAGCGCCACTGTCCGAATTTGAGCTGGAGCCTAAACTGTAGCTGCCTCTGCTCCCATCTTCAGAGCCCTCTTCAGTATCATCTCCACCCTCGGAACCTGAGCCGGTGCTATCGCCTCCACCCTCAGATGACTCTGACTGCGGACTCGGTGGCTCCTCGTCCTCACTGGACTCGTCATCGTTATCGTGTATGACAGGCTCCGGACATCTCCCTCGGTCATGTGCTGGAATCTCTCTCCCTGCTACTGGAGAAGGCTTTGTTGGTCCTGTCTGTAAGGGTGTGACCTGAAAAGGCAGTTTGAATATATCAGCCATAACATGAGTATCAGATGCAAGTATGATGTGCAGAGTAAGTACATGCAGAAATCAGATACAGTATGTGAATTCAATGTGTTAGATGTGATCTATGTATGCAGTGTATCAATGCAATGTGGGGAAATGTTCAGCTGAGATGCCAGTTTCAGTATATCAACAGAAATATGATAACCGAAGTGCAAGAAAACTGAAAATTTCCTGAATGCCGTGGGAACTAAGCATCATCTCTCTTCTCAGAATCATGCCCTCGAATGAGGCCAGCACCCCAAGTAATCCCTCGACGTATCCGATAGAGGGCTGCAAATACAAGTTGAAACGATCAGTGAATGAATGAATGTCTGCATATTTGAGCAATAAATGAAAGCTGTAAAGTATACCGGTGGTGAGTCAGGTGTCCTGACATATCTGTGACCAGGCAAAGGGGGCTCAAGCAGAATCTGATAGGGCACTCCGGTGTACCACCAACTTGTCAACTTAGTCGGGAGATCCGGCCATCCAACACTCTGCCTGGTAGGAGGCATCTCTCTAGCCTCACTCCTCGGTGCCCAGACCCTACTCGTCGAAGGGGCATCTGCTGCCTGGGCCCTGCTCGTCGAAAGGGCGTCTGCTGCTCGGGCTTTGCTCGACGAAGGGATGTCAGCTGCCCTCCCTGTGTGAGCACGAACACCCGTCGGTGGAGGCATGAGGTATGTCTACAGATAAGCTGTATAGTCCCCCGGTCCGATGAACAGGTTCGTATCTACTCCCCGCATAAAGTCAGTGATGTCCTGAGGGGAGAGACTCTCTGTGTCTCGCATAGAAGGTGGAGGTCGTAATGGAATTGACTGCAATGTTAGGCCAAGTGTCTGGCGCATGAAGCGCTCGCCGATAAACCAAGCCCGTCGTACTAGCCCCTCAAGCAGAATCCGATACCGGGAGGCGCCCCAAGCTCCAGCATAATGAAATTTGGCACCCTCTGGCATCGTCGCCCAGGGCTGCCATGTGATCTGCAGACAGCAAGTACATAGACTGATTAGTTGCCATTAGATATGTAAAGTGAGTTGACACTGAAAGCAGCAAAAACTGTGAGTTTTGAATTACCTCTTCTGTTCTCACGGTGTCAAAATACTGGCAAAGGTACGAGAGGCTCTCCCAGGCCCTCGGCTGGCACCGACCGTCATATTGATGCGAGTAGGACACCTCAAATGGCTCAGGAGCAAGCACTGGGAAATAGGCGTATACCCATAGTTGTGAAAAACAAGAGGGTGGCAGTGAGAATACAGATAAACACAGTTAAAGCGGAAAGCAGAGTATGTGTGCAATGTCCAGAGACTGCAGAATACAGAAAGTACAAAATACAGAAAAGGTAGAAAGCAAAGTGTGGCACAGTGTATAAAAAGTACAAGTGCAGAGCAAAGATTGAATTATGTGTGTGCAGTGTGCGGTGTGCAATATACAGAAATGCAAAGCAGAAAGCATAGCAGAAAATGTAAAGCTAAATAGTAAAGCATACCTCCCAGGCTTTCCAATAGTTGCCCACTTTGTTCCTGCTCCTGCGGGAGATCGAACTCATGTAACAGTAGAGGGTGGCGAGGCCGGCGCCACCCCAATCATAATGTCGCACCTTGGATAAGTCCACTAAGGCGCTCAGCAGATACAACCCGACTGTGTTCGCCATGTTGGCGAACAAAGTAATGCCAAAAAGGAACATGAGGTGTAACACCCCGATATTTACACCATGATATGCTACCAACCCAATATGTGAACAATAAGCACAGGTATACAATTCAATAATTGGGATCTATCACATTCTCATAAATTTCTTGTCAAGCTCAAAGTAATAAAATTACAATACACGGTAATATAAAAATATCCATCTTAATTTCCATAAGGGCTTACACTTTTCAAGACTAAGAGTCTTGATTCAAACAAATAAAATTCCTAACTCGACAAACAAGTTCAATGGCTGAAGGCGAACACCATCAAAGAAGCTTCGGCGCTCCACCTTGAATTCAATTCGCTTCTTGACACTATCATGGTATACCTTCAACACCTGGATTTTTAGGAAAAAAGGAGTGAGCTTTGACGCTCAGTAGGAAATAAACTTAAAAACAAATAAGCATGCTCAAAGGGATTATGTTCATGCAATGTCATGCCATGCATACAACTTATTTTTATTAGAAAACCAATTTGTAACTTGCTAAATTCGTATTCCAAGTTTTGACCCAATTCATTAACCACTGAGTTAACCATGAACCATCATTAATTAATTTCCACATTACACGTCACAAACACTCCCCACATTCACTGGCCACCAAGCATAGTAGGGCAAGTGGGCACCTCTTACTTTTAGAAAACCTCCATATTTACCGGCCACCAAGCACGAAGGGATAATTGGACACCCATTTCATTCTTAAAACATCTCCACATTTTCCGGCCATCGAGCACGGAGGGGCAATTGGACACCCATCAATCATTGTAGCTTTTCCCCCACATTTACCGGCCTACAAGCACGGAAGGGAAATTGGGCACCTTTACGAACATACCGATAACATCCCTACATTTTCCGGCCTACAAGCACGGAAGGGCAATTAGGCACCTCAACACACACAACATATTTCAAAGTAACCCATTTTAATTAACTCAACATACTTGGGTCCAAAGCCATGAAGATACGATGTAATGCAATGCAAATGGGTTGCCAATATCATAGTTTACCTAAGGTTCAAATCATTACTACAAAAATAATTAACATGAAACATAAACAAGGAAATCTCAACAATTTCCATAATCATCTCATATAGCAACATCAATTCCAAATTCTCCATTGTGCCAACATCATGTGAATATCAACTCAAAATGACTCAAGCTCCACTTAGAAACATTTCTTAAGTAAGTTATATCATTTCCAGTAAACTTCCAAACGAAGGTTCCAAAATAATTTAATCCACAACTTCTATCCCCGCACTAGTTTCATCAAATTATTAGGATTTACCCATTTCATAGTTTCCAGATATTCCAATACCATATTAATGTCAATTTTAACATAAAACTATCAATTAGTCCAAAATCCCCTTTTACTCAATATTTCAAACCTAGGGTTTTAAAGAAAATTGGGGGTTTTCCTATTTTCTTAGTTAAATCCTCAAATCATCAATTACTATTTATGAATATGCTAAAAACATTCAACACCCTTTGAAAATCTGAGTGAAAACCCCATTTGTGAATAAACAACAAGCCATTAATGTTTATAACCCATAATCAACTCAAAATCCCAAAATGTCACCAAAATCACTTTGAATCATAAATATTTAAGGCTAAGAGAACTCCCTACCTCAAGATTGGAAGCAAAGAAACTAGATCCAAAGCGTCCTTTTGAAAATCCAAAATCTAATCGGTTGAAAATGTTGATCTTCACTTGTTCTTCATCTTTGATGCAAGATCCATGGTGGATTGTTGGTAAGAATGGATAAAATCAAAGTTTTGGGGGCTAGGTTTTCGGACATGGAGGAGGGGAGAAAAAGAGAGAATGAAAAAGTAAAGTTTTTGAGCCAAAAAGTCGCTTTATAATGTTTGTTAGCGACCTGATCGCTCGAGCGAAGGAAGCTTGGCTTGAGCGTGGAAAAGAAGCTCTCAGATTTTTTGAAAAACGCATTCTTCGCTCGAGCGAGCATGTTTCCAGCACAGAAACGCAAAATTGAAACAAGCATAACTCTCTCGTTCGGACTCCATTTTAGGTGGTTCTTATGTCCAAATCGAAGCCCCGAAAACAAGCTTTCCAATGGTTCTAGCCTCACATCCAAATTCAAAGTATGGAAAAATGAAAGGGAAAAAGAGTGAAGGCTGGTCAAAAATAAAAATTCAAACTTGGGGCTTTTGATCTAATCTTGCCTATCTTGTTAAGGCTTCAATCAAGGTTCCAAACATCACCCAAGGGTTGTCAATTATAATATTTAAAGTTCATTTTCCAACCCATCAATACCAAGAGTCCAACAACAAGACAAGTTTTAAGGTGACGAGCACCAATTTACACCAATCCGATACGTATTAGAATCCGAGCCACTACATGTGGAAACCTCGGGTGTACTGCTCTATCACCTTGATCGTCGCGGGCTCAGTCCCTCTGTAGTGGTCGGCAAACCAAGTGCACCGGACCAAGCCTGATGCTCGGAAGATAGACGGGTGTGCCCCCAGCAGATATGTCCAAGCGGCCTCCCATTCACCCATATCGAAATCGAATGGAATCGGCCGGCCTCCCACCTCAAGGCCTGTTAGCACGGCGAAGTCATACGGGGTCATGGTCATATCCCCTGTGGTAGAGAAATGGAAAGAGTTGGTGGTGTCCCACCATCTCTCTACCAATGCGCCTAAAAGGGTCCTACTCGCCATGAGGCGTAAGAGCCCCATGCATAATAAGCCAAACCCCGCATCGTCAATGATCTGTCGGATGCCGTTAGGGAGGTCCATATACCACTCCCTCGCCGCAGTAGACTTGTATTCGCTGGTGAAATGGAAGTCAACTTGTGTGGATGAGCAGAAATACAGTATAAATGTGTTAAGGATGAGTAGAGATACAGTGGGTACATGTGTTCAGAATGAGCAGATGAAATACAGTGCAAAAAGTGCAAGCCTAAGCAAGAAATGTAAAGTACATCGCAGGGAATGTAAGGGTACAGTATGTACCTCGGAGTCATCATGGGACAGATGAGACTCTGGCTCTCGTAGCATTAGATCTACTGGTGCACGTTGTGCAAAGCCACTAAAGTGGCGGACTGTGCTAGGTGGTAATGCATGGGCCGTAGAGCAGTACCTCTCTGGGTCGAAAGACCGGACTCTGGGTGGAAGTGGAATGTACTCGGGCTCCTCCTCCATCCTCGGAGAACCCCCATCATGTGGGGCATCGTCTGCCATATGGAAAGACGGTGAAAAGTAGGCGAAAATGAGCAAAATGGGTAAAAGAGCTAAAAAGTCAACAAAAGTCAACTCTCGGAAAGAGAAAAAGTCAAAGAAAGTCAAAGCCTGAGAAAGGTGCTAAGCTGAAGATAAACTCGAGGGAAAGAAACCTCAAGTGGTGAAAATGGAGAAAAAAACTCCGAAAGCAAATTTTGATCGGTTCAAAATGAAGGAAACTGAAAGGTTTTAGCGAATCAACTTCGCGGGGAGGGGGGGGTGTTGGAAAATGCATAAAAAGTACAGATCTGAGAGGAAAAAGTGTTTAGGGGGTGAAAAACAAGAGGTTTCAACACTGTGTGTGTGAGGAAAAGTGTTTTGGGGTTGTGTTTTTAAAGTTCTCCATGCGAAAACACTAAACTGTCTCGAATCTGCCATAACTGGCCGACCGGCCAATTTTTGTGGCCGACCAGCCACCTAGGTGGCCAACAACTTTTTCAATTGGCTGACATGCTTCCAGTGTGGCCGACAGGTGTTCAGTGTTTCCCCTGTGTGTTTTTAGACTATTTTGAGTCTTTGGCTCTTGAGAAAGTGCAACGAAAGTCCATTTTTCAGCTCAAAGTGTCTCTGCGAAAGTTCAACTCATGTCTTCAATGCGTGACTCATCATCAGCCGGCATGAAGGAGGTGTATCCTTTTGAAATACATTGTAACTCCTCTGAGAGGTAAATCAGAGGTTACAACTGAATCGGTCTTGTTAAGACACGCATTTCTTTAGTCGGTGTTTTGCATTGAACAAGCTGTTGATGTTGCATTGAATATGTATTGTTATCATTGTGCATGGAATGCATATGCTGTGTTGCATTGTGTTAAACATACTCTCATGTTTGCATAGAATATGTATGTTTCATTGTATTGCATCGTGCATACCCTTACATTTGCATAGAATATGTGCTTCTCACGTTCGTGTAGAACATGCTGTCAATCTCGCATAGAACATGCATTCCTATTTTATTGTACTTATCAAAGTTTCTTTCTTGTGCAGGCACGATATTGTATGTATGGTTCATTCAAAGCTGGTGCAACCCGACGATATTGTATGTACTGTTCATTTCAAGGAATTCTGGGTAAGATCCTTCCTGCCTTGTGAACACCTTGCTTTGGTTAGAAGCATTCGGGTACGCCCGGTGCTTACACCATACCCTGCTTTGGTTAGGAACACTCGGGTACGCTTGGTGTTTATACCTCCCCTTTGGTTAGAAACACTCGGGTACGCCCGGTGTTTATACCTCCTCTTTGGTTAGAAAAACTCAGGTATGCTTGGTGTTTATACCTTCCTTTTGGTTAGAAACATTCAAGTACGCCCGGTGTTTATACCACCCCCTTGGTTAGAAGCGTTTGGGACGTGTGTCCAACGCTTATACCACCTTGTTTTGGTTAGAAGCATTGGGTTGTGTGCTCGATATTTATACCACCCTTCTGGTTAGAAGCGTTTGGGACGTGTGTCCGATGCTTATACCACCTTGCTTTGGTTAGAAGCATTGGGTTGTGTGCCCGATGTTTATACCACCCCTCCGGTTAGAAGCGTTTGGGACGTTTGTCCGACGCTTATACCACCTTGTTGGTTAGAAACATTGGGTTGTGTGCCCGATGTTTACACCACCCTTTCGGTTAGAAGCGTCTGGGACGTGTGTCCGACGCTTATACCACCCCTTTGGTTAGAAGCATTGGGTTACGTGCCCGATGTTTATACCGCCCTTTCGGTTAGAAGCGTTTAGAACATGGTTCGGCGCTTATACCACTCTATCTTGGTTAGAAACATCAGAACGTGTTCTGATGTTTATACCACCCTCCGGTGTTTCCACCGCTCTCTTTTTCCTTTTGCGCGCGGCGCGTTAGGACGCTTTGGTTAAATGCATTTGGACGAATTCGAATGCTTACACCGCTCTTTGTTTTGGTGGCATAAAGGTTGAATGTGTTTCAATTGTTATTGTGTGCTCTCTTTAATTCGGAACCTTAGGGTGCGTCCTTAGGTTCGCACCACTTCTTTCCTTGCGTGTGCCATGCGTTGGGATTTTGTTTGCCACCCCAGGTGTGCCCGACGGCTGTGTTTCTTTGCATTTTCTGTGTGAGGCGCAGTTAAGATTGCATAATTTTCTTACATCCTTTCTGCATGAGATGTAGTTTGGTTCGTATTAACTTGCCTATGTACGAGTTTGCTGTAGCATTTCTTTGCATAACATTTGCATATAGATGTTTCATTATAGCCATCATTGCATGATCATATGTTATGTTCGGCATTGTGCATATCATTTGCATCTTGCCCCAGCCTACGGGCGCATCTATATTGTTATATTGAATGTTTGTCTAAGTCTTGTGGCCTTGTAAAAAATGGGTCGTCTCTGGGCTTTGACATTCACTCACGTCATCTTTGTGACTCTGAGTTCTATCAAAGAGGGGCAACTGTAGACACCCCATTTTTGATCGTCCTCAAGACTTGGATGTTCTTGCAGGTACATCCAGTGCCAAGTTTGATTGCTCGTCGAGCACTCGATCTCCGCGGTAGAGCGCCCCAGGTTTGATCTTTCCAAACCCTGCATCAATTCTATCTCATTTTTGGACCATGTTTTGTTTCTTTTGGCATGTTGCTTTTGGAGCACTACCAGCCATGGTAGGGCACTGCCGGCCGTGGGCTTTGGCCTACTGGCCATTGATGTGCCCTATTGGCCATCATTGATGGCCGGCCGGTCACCAGTGCATCAGTAGATATTTTTTAGATATTTTTGAGAGTTGTTTGCCCAGATTGTCTCATCGTCTTGCATGTGGATGGCTGGATCTTTACAAGATGATTTTGTATCTTCTATTTATAGGGACCATCCTCTTGCATGCAAAGGGTTACAAAAATTTTGTGAGCAAAATTTCTCTCTCTAGAATTCTTTCTCTCTCTCTCTCTCTCTCTCTTTTTATATTTTGTGCTTGAAAGTGAGCCTTCTCTACAAATTTGCACTAGCATCCTTAGCCAAAAACCTTCACCTTAGAGCTAAGGTTCTTGGAGGCTTTGTTTGAGGTCTTGAGGTTGGTTTTAGCTCAGAGTTGGGGCTGTTTTGTTGCTGTGCTTCAAAGGTATAAAGTTACCTCCTTTAAGCTTTGTTTTGTTTGATTTCTTGGCCATCTCTTTTCACTGCTTTGACCTGGTTTTTCAACCATAAAAAACTCTATTTTTAAGGTCTTATAATGTTGGTTTAAGCCTTGTTGAGTTAGGGAGGTTGTCTCATCTTTTGCTCTTTGGCTTGTGAAGCCTTTTGAGCCTCTTTTCAAGCCTTTAAAACAACCTTTTCTTGGCATTTTAACCACTGAATTCCAGGGGAATTTCACTGGTAAAAACTTAGTTTTAAGGTCTTAAATAGGACGGGGTGGCCTCCCCTCCTTGTGTCTTGTTTGCATAAGTAGATGGCCTAGCATGTGAGCATGTTTTTCAACCTATTTGTGACTTGATCTCAACATGTTTTTGCCATTATTTTAGCATGCTTTAGCTCTATTTTGAGTGGTCTTGGTCATATGAGACTTGCTATGCATGGTTGTAGTGTAAAGACCTTTACTAGCTTTGTGTTTTAAGGCCTCTAACATGCTTTGTATGTGTTGATTGCATGTTTTGGCATCATTTAGCATGTGATTTCAGTGTGTATAGCTTTGTCACACTCTCACTCCTATCACTCTTTCATGGCTTTCGAGAGTTGTGCTTTAAGCCTTGTTTGTGGCCTAACACATGAGCATGTTTTTCTTTCCTTTTGTGCTTCCATCTCAGCATGTTTTAGCCTCTGTTTTGACATGTTTCAGCTCTGTCCAGAGCTGGTGTGGTCATTTGAGCTTGATATTGCATGCCTCTAGTGTAGTGCTCTTCACTAGTTTATTGCTTTTGGCCTTTGAGCATGTCTTGCATGTGTTGCTTGCATGTTTTTGTAGTATTTTGCATGTCATTTCAGCACTGGAATTCTGCAACCTTCCTCATTTCTTCTTTTTTCCATTTGTTTTGAGGGTTGGTTAACCTTATAGTTGTGTTTAAGCTTGATAGAGCTTGTGCTCAATGACTTTACCTCTCTTATGAGGGTTCCTGCTAGCCAAAGACATGATCTCTCTCATGTCTTAAACCATTCTTTTGGTTGATCCCCTTCTCATTAGATGACACTCACCTTGGACAAATTGACTAAAGAATGGCTTGGTAATGTAAAATGTGTAAACAAGAATTGGACAAGTAAAACATGACCAAGATAAACATGTTATGTTGCATTGCATTGTGTTCAATCGGACGTTATATTGAACAGAAGGAAGATTGGTTCATTTCATACTCAAAGTGATGAAATGAGCCAATCTCCTTTATCTCCATTACCCTTGATCATGCATGATAGGGTGGTGGTCTAGGGTCTTGTTTTGTGCATTCATTGAAAGTGTACTCCCTGGATCTTTGGTCATCATGCATTGAAAGTGCTTGATTGATGGTTTTGGATCCAACAATGCCACTCCTTTGATGTTTTGAGATGATAAGGAGGGGCATATTACAAATATACCCTTGGAAAACCCTCTATTTTCTTCTGTCTGTGCTCTGTTGTAGTGTGGCAATTCAGCACACCAGTGACCAACAGTGGCATAGTGATGGCTGGCAGTTCTTCACTCATGGCCAGCAGTACACTCCTTTGGCCGGTAGGGGGCCGGCAGCAAGCAATCATGGTTGGCAAGCCACTGGTGCATTCCTCAGCATTATTTTGGTAACGTGGAGCAGAAAGTTCTTGGAGCAACCCCGTAAACAGAGCCTCTCAAGAGCAAACCAGAAGGCTTTTCGGGGCGAGAACCGAGTGCATACACCCTTCATTTCCTAAAACAGAGCTGAGGCAGTGTAGTTTAGATATCTTGCATGATTAGTTACATTTGCTTAACTAGCTTGCTAATTAGTTAAAGTGTTGTAATAATTAGTTATTAGTTTACTAGTTATTCATTTGGTTTATACTAATTAGTCTAATTAGTTTAATTAGATTAGTTAGCGTAGCTTAGCTTAGTGTAGCTTAGCCTATTCATTCGGACCCTTCCTTAGTGAGGGCACAATGTTATAATAAGTGTGCGTGCATGTGTGCATGTCTTCCAACCCCACTTCTTTGTCTCTTTTACTTAACTGCTTTCGATGGTTAGTGTTAGACTTATTTATTTTGATGATTTATTTAATTATGTTTTAATTTATTTGAAAGAAAAAAATAGAATCCAAAATTTATTTTGATGATTTATTTAATTATATTTTAATTTATTTGAAAAAGAAAAATAGAATCAAAATTTATTTCGATGATTTATTTGAAAGAGAAAAATAGAATCAAAATTTATTTTGTCCCATTATTTCTCACCTAAACCTTTATCCTAAATGTTGTTAGAATGTATTTAATATTTAATTAAATCAGGAGTTCAAACAGCCCAAAACAAAGATACAAACAGCCTAGCACAACAAAAGGTTCAAAAGGTTCAAATGGAAGATATTCAAATTAGTAATAATGGAAGTACAACAGCTATAAAGGTTCAAAAGGCCAAAAGGTTTAAGTAGAAGATATTCAAATTTGTAATGATGGAGTGGAAGATATTCAAATTGGTAATGATGGAAGTATAACGTCTATAAACGGCTATAAATTCAAATGACTACAACGACTATAATTTTCATTATATATATACCAAAGCCTCTAATGTAAACAAGTTACAAAAACTTGAAAATATTCTTTGATCTATAATCACTCACATCTATTCTCAGAAATTATACACTGAGCCTTATAGCTTTAAGCCCATCTTTCTTGTGTGAGATTTACAGAAAAATCAAAGCTTCATTTTATATATCTATCTTTGCGAGATATTTATTGTAAGCTTTCTTTGAAAGCAAAAATACCATTTTATCTTGTAAAAGAGTTGCAAACACTGTGTTCTTGAAATCTTGAGAGTGATTGTGAATCACCTAAGATTTGCAAGGGTTTGGACTTGTGAAGTCTGTGTAAAATCCGTGGAGGATTGCTCCATTTGTAAAGAGGTTGCTAGCACCCCTGTGAAGCTAGAAGATAGTTGAAAATCTCAAGTGCAGCTTGAGGAGTGGACGTAGGCCGAGTTGTAGCCGAACCACTATAAATTTGTTTGCCTCTCTCTCCCTTATTTTAAATTGCCATAGCTGTATTTCATATTTTTACAGTGCTAAAATCATTAACTGACATAGTTATTAAGACACGCGTTTTAATTATTTTTATTTCATTAATTATATTTATCTATTGTGCTAGTCATACTTTTTATTAGGGTATTATTAATTTTAATTGTAAAAACCTAATTCATCCCCCTCTTAGGTTGTCTTTTGGATAACAATTACTATCAGAGCCTAGACTCTTGCTTTAGATTTAACCATCTAAGAGTTTCGATCCATGGCAACCTTAGCTAGCACTAGCACTACTGAAGGACAAGCCACCAATAGGCCACCATTATTTGACGGAAACAACTATAGTCATTGGAAAGGTAAGATGACCCTATACCTACAAGCCACTGATTATGCTATGTGAACTATTGTCACCAAAGGTCCAAAAATTCCTACCAAATTAGTAGACAATATTAACGTACGTAAAACTGAAGATGAATGTGATGAGAGGGAACACAAATTATTACAAGCCAATGCTAAAGCCAAACTCACCATTGTTTGTGGATTAGACTCTAAGGAGTATAATAGAATTTCAAATTGTGATTCGGCAAAAGAAATTTAGGACAAACTTGAAGTAACTTATGAAGGTATAAACCAAGTAAAGGAATCTTGTATTGATATGCTTGTTCATAGTTATGAATTGTTTAAAATGAACTCTAATGAATATATTTCAAGTATGTTTACTAGATTTACTGAAATTGTAAACTCTTTGAAATCTCTTGGCATAACTTATACTAACAGTGAGTTGGTAAGAAAAATTCTTAGGTGTTCACCAAAGAATTGGGAAGTAAAGGTCACCGCCATTATAAAAGCCAAAGATCTCTCCACGCTTGGATTGGATGAGCTTATGGGTTCCCTTATGACTCATGAGATCACCATGAAAGGACATAAGGATGTTGAAAACAAAAAGAAAAGTGGGATTGAATTCAAACTCTCATCAAATGAAGAAGAATATGAAAACTCCAGTGAGGATGAAAGCTATGCCATGTTTCGTAGAAATCTTAAAAAGCACTTCAAGAAAAACAATTATGGAAGAAGAAGACCTTTCAAGAAAGAGTACATTGCTATGAGTGCAAAAATCCTGGACATATGAAGATGGATTGTCCAAAATTGAAGAATCATGGAAAAGACTACAAAAGAAACAAAAAGGCCATGGTAGCAGCATGGGGAGAAAGTGAAGATGAAAGCTCAAGTGAGGAAATTGAAAATGAAGTAGCCAACTTATGTCTCATGGCTCTTGAAGATGAAGACTCCACTCAAGATGAGGTAACTACTCTTTATGAAGAACTTGAAAGTGCATTCCATGAACTATCAAATGAATTTAGAAAAGTTTGTGCCAAAAATAATGTGTTGAAGAAATCTGTTGCATCTTTATCTATTAATGTAGAAGAATTAAAGAAAGAAAAAATTATTTTGAAAAATGATTTTGATACTATCTCTAATGAGAAAACTACTTTAAAAAACAATGTTGATGATTTAAAAAAAACACTTGAAAATTTTGTAAAATGTAGAGATATTCTCAACATGCTTCTTGAAAATCAAAGATGTGTTTTTGATAAAGCGGGTGTTGGATATGACCCTATTAAGAAACAAAAGAATCTCAATACAATTTTTGAAAAGGCACATCTCATGACACCCTCATATTACTTGTCATTATTGTAGCAAGAAATGCCATTATATATCTTATTGTCAATTCAAAAAGAATATGAACATGGGAATTAAAAAGATTTGGATTATTAAGGGATCTAATAAAACTAACCAAGAAGGACCCAAGAAACTATGGGTACCAAAAACCAACACTTGATTGTCATCTTGTAGGTTTGCTTTAAGTTCAAAGCTAAAGAAGGGAAGTGGTATCTTGATAGTGGATGTCCCAGACACATGACCGGAGATAAATCATTCTTTACTAAACTATCATCGAAAGATGGAGGATTTGTTACTTTTGGAGACAACAAGAAAGGAAAAATCATTGGTATTGGAAGCATCGGTATTTCTCCTAACCCTTCTATTGAAAATGTTTTACTTGTTGATGGACTTAAGCATAACCTACTTAGTATTAGTCAATTATGTGATAAAGGTAATCGAGTTATTTTTGATAAATCCCATTGCACAATTGAAAACACAAATGATCATAAAGCTTTATTCGTTGGTAATCGCCATGATAATGTTTATGTTTTTCATCTTTATGATCTCTATGCCAGTGATGTTAAATGTTTATATGTTAATAATGAAAATAGTTGGTTATGGCATAGAAGACTTGGTCATGCTCATATGGATTTAATTGCTAGACTTTTGAGAAAGGATTTGGTCATTGGACTTCCAAAAATTAAATTTGAAAAAGATCATCTTTGTAGTGCTTGTCAACAAGGAAAACAAACTAAAACATCATTTAAATCAAAATCTCATATTTCCACAAGTAGACCTTTGCAACTATTACATATGGATTTATTTGGTCCTTCAAGGACATCTAGTTTAGGTGGTAAACGTTATTGTCTTGTTATTGTTGATGATTATTCCAGATTTACATGGGTTATGTTTTTAGCACACAAAGATGAAACCTTTTCTTCTTTCACAAAACTCTGTCATAGAATTCAAAATGAAAAAGGCTTCTTATTACTAATATGTTAATTCCTTTTTGAATCATATCTTTGTAGAATCAATTTTGATGTCATAGCATGTTTTTGAGATGTATACTATCTATATTTTGAATTGTACATTTATGATCTCAAGAATATGCTCAATATGAAAATTTCATGCTTATATGCTTTACATTGGAATATTTGAATGAGTTATGAAATTCGTTGATTATGATCCATCAACAATGTCTAAATGAAAAGAAGTATCATACGTTTGTAAAGACATTGCATCTATCCTATTGAATATCTTTTGAATATGGATTATATTAGCGTACATCTCATGAAATGCTTTTGATTGATAAATTGTTGAATTAATTGTTTATAACATTCATGTTGTGTTCCACATTAAGTAAAATGTTTTATCACACTTGAGTATGTGGATTGAATTGATGAAAATACCTGATGATAATGTTATGTGATTAAATGAGATTGTTGCATTATTTTTTAATAAAACAAAGAGCATCATTTTTCAATCTACAACTTGAAAATTCTGAAAAAGAGCATTCCAAACTCTTGTTTGATTATTGAATTATTTTTCACTTTTTGAGTTTGTGATAAGAAGTGATTTGTACTGTATTTTTATTGAGTAATAGTTTTTGTTCTATGAATGCTATATTTACACAAATCACATTAGAAAAGGGTAGCACCAACTTAGGGGGAGAAATCATTTTGCTAACATACTTGTTAAACCCTTTTGAGATGAACTCCTCATGAAAGAAAATTGAAGATTGAAAAGCTTCCATCTCTTGAATCTAACGTATGCCTCATATACTCTCTTAAGCTTTGAGGTAAAAATTCTATCTTATATCCTTTGAGCTAATACTGTTATTACTTTGATATGAAAAAGATTGATTATACTTCATATGATTTCCAATGTATACTATTTGATGATGCTTTTGCCTAAAAATCATGCCTATGCTTAAAATGTGTGCTATATATTTAAATTCATGATTTTTCTTGGCATATGAATTGCTATACCTTGAACATGCTTCATTTTTTTGGATTTACATTAGCTCCATGAGATTATATTGAGTTTAACCTATTATGAGCAATATTTGCTAATCTACAAAATGCTTGAGCTATGATTGTTAAATCTTCTAGATTGCATATTAGTATCCTTGGTAGATTGCATGTTGGTATCATCTTGGCATCCTTATTTGTAACATTTGGCATCCTATTTGATATTATTGAGGAGAACATTTCAGTTATGAGCTTTCATTGTTCATATCTCCTATTGATTTTGCCAAATGAAACAAGGGGAAGAATTTAAACTTGATTAGTTTCAAACTGTGTAAGTTTTTTGGGGTTCTGCATCTTGAGATAAAATTAATTTTGCATACATTGATTTTTTTTTAAACCCTCATGGTATTTTTTTTTTTTTTTGCATTACCATTTCAGCAACACCAACGTCTCATTAAGTTCAATTTCTGCTGGTATTATTTTATTTTATTTTATTTTACTTTATTTTTATTTTTTATTTCGCTATTAGGCTTCATTTCTTTTATTTTTATTTTTTTCATTATTATTTTTGTTTGGGCTTAATTTTCTTATGTTTTTTTGCTTTTTAATTTCATTTTTCAGTACTTAAACATAAAAACAAAAACAAATCAAAATACAAATATTTACATAAAGAAAAAACGCCCTTTCTTTTTTTTACGATCATACGTCAATCAAACTAAACATATTTCAAAAAAAAAAAAAAACCCTTCATTTTTTTCCGGCCATACGCCGACCTTTCTTACTCGTCTTTTCCACCGTTTTCTTCTTCTTTTTATCACCTTGGGAGACCCTTGACAACCCTGCCCCATGCTTTCGTCGAGAGCGACGACTCCTCACTGACTATCAAAGGCCAAGAACAATGTTGCTCCAAATTGGGCCATGGAGGTGGTCTTCCGTTTAAGCTCTTTATTTTCGGCCTTCAATGCGCCTATTTTTACTCGCGCATCCTTGTACATGCGCTGGAGGAGAGAGAGTTGAGCGTTGACCTGATAGAGCTCACTCATCCTCTTCTGCAGTCGGGGAGCCAATTTTGTGACTACAGTCACCGTCTCCATACAGGACGTCAGTGTGAAATGATTGGCTTCTATGTCAGATTGCGCTGCCATGATTTGCTCAATCGACATCATAGGAAGGTTAGGCAGTGGAATGACAGGAAGAGTATGAGTAGAGGCACTAGGTCCAGCAGAGCCTATGGGATCGTTCAGGTCTGGAAATAAAGTGAGGGGACGAGACGAGGAAGTCATGGTTTAGAGGTGAGAGGTGAAGAAGAGATAAAAGAGAGTGAGGTGAAGAGGAAGAAACAAACGAGTGTGATTAAGAAGAACACATGAGGTTTATAAAAACAACATATCATGTTTAGTAGAAGCCGATCCTTTGATCGGGCGAGCGGGGGTGCTCATTTCAGGACTTTCCCCTCTCGTACCTAAGTTCCCAAGCTGAGGCAACTTTGGTGATGACGGACACGTGGCCTTTGGCATGAGTCAGGGTTTCCTAAATTTTTCAAAAATAAAATATTTAGGTGGCGACTCTGTAATCTGGCAAAGCAGTCCAGTTTTGGTATTATTTGATTTAAAATCTGATTTTCCAAAATGATTTGCCGGATTGGACTCTTTGGTGTTTATCAGTCTCATATTGCACTTTGTGAGATTAGATTCAGAACTGTGACAGGAGTCCGAACTGTAGGAGACCAATTCGCGCCTTTCCTAAAGGGAGGCGTGCGAAGAAAGTCGATTCTACAATTATCCATTTTAGCAAAGGTTGCATCAACATACCTTGGATTGTGTTGACATTGCCTTGTAGATATTAGATGTTGCAACTTTATCACTTCTTCAACTACTTCTTCTTCTGTTTGCTCCCCCAAATTTTCTAGTAAGTGATCTTCTAGATCTTTAAATGGTGAAGACTAAGACTCAATTGCAAGAATAGACTTATCTGTGATAGAGTGTGCATCCACTTCCTTGGTAACTGCATTGCATTGCTCACGTACGCCTTCATTAAAGTCTATCTCCTCTCCTGAATCTACTTCAGTAATCACGAACATTGTATAAGATGCTTCAAAATCCCATTCTTCTTCAAATTTTGGCTCTTCTTCTAAGTAACCTGGTTCCACGGTCTCGAACATTGAGCATGAAGCTTGGAAATCCCTTTCTTCTTCACTCTCATCTTGGTAACCATTGGATGTTACCATATTACCTTCAATTTGTTTTCTTCTTGACCGACAATCTTTTGCGTAGTGGCCAATCTTGCCTCATTTGAAGCACTCTATGTTGTGCTGCCCAAATCTAGTAACTCTTCGATCATTTTCATCATGTCGAACTCCCCCTCGTTGATAACTTCGATCATCTTGTGATCGTTCATCTTCTTTTTTCTTTGATTTTTCATATTTTTGCCACTTCAGTCCATCTCTTTTCTTTCTATTGAATAACGTCTCTTCTTCACTTTCATTCTTCACTACGACACCAGCCATTTGCTTTGCTAGAGTTCCTTGATTCGCTAATAGACTTTTGAGCTTGACCAGTGATGGTTGAGTGGACCATCCTCTAACAGCAGCCATAAGCCCACTTGTACACACCCTATTTTTGACTGCCCGCAAGACTCAGACACTTGGTTCAAATGCACTCAATGATGAAAGTTGAATTTCGAATTCGTAGCGATTCAGAATCAATTAGGCTTCCGAAATAACCTCACATCTTTAACATTTACCTTGTTTGAAACCTTGGGTTTCATTTCTGGACCATTTCTCACCTTAAGTTCAGTTTGAACCAAAAAAATAGGGGAGGCCATCAAGGCCCGGCCGTGCATCCGTGGTGGCCGGCCATGGCTATGAATGGCCGGCCGTTCTTCGATGGCGATAAACACTATTTTGGGTGGGGGGCCGCCAGCTGTCCATTTTTGAAGGTATTTTTCACATTTTCAGCTCGAATTCTATAAAGCCGAAGCTCTGGGATTGTTTCGAGGGTTGAAAAAAAATTCTAAAAAGAGATATATACACCTTGGGAGCCTTGACTCCTCCTTCTTCCATTACAAGGCATCCTTTGAGCTAACCTAGTTTTGTTTACACCACTTATACACACCATATGTAACCTTGTCTTACCATCCTAAGCCTTGGTTGATCTTGAGGAACTGATTTTTTTAAGCTTGAGAGTGCATTGAAATTGAGTTGGAAACTCTAAAGACAAGCTTGCTTCGTGAAGGGTATAAGGTTGCTTTCTCTTTCCTTGCCTTCATTTCTGTTCTTTACTCCATCATTCTTGTTGTTTTGGTTGGTTTTGAGCTTGTTTGAAGTGTTGATGTTGAGTTTGCGCTTTCTACACCTTCATTTCATAACTCAAACTCTTATTCTTTTCACTATTTTTCTGTGGTATTCACATGGATTTTCAGAGGTTTAAAAGGGCTGAAAACCATGCTTTGAAGCTCCAAACATGGAGGGGTTACCCCTCCTTATTCTTGTTTGTTAGCTTCATTTCTTATCTTTACTGCCTACCTTTTACCCTCTTTTCATGCATGTTTCACCTTTGATTTGCATGTATTTAGGACTGTTTTGAGGTTGTCTAAGCTTTTCCAATTGGTTCATACCTTATTAGACACACTCAAGGTTGCATAGTTGGCATACTTGTTGCTTAAAATGCTTTCTTAGTTCATTTCACATACTTTGAGGCTGAAATTTGCTAATCAATCAATTAATCCATATCTTTCATCCATGAGAATGGTTTCAACCAATTGAGGTTGCTCAAGGCATATGAAGGAGACATACACTTAATGGCTTAATCTCTTTGGAGATTCATCGTCAACGGTGTAGTCTCCTTCTCATGTCTTGGGAGGACCTCTTGTTTGACATCTCTTCTTGGTTAGAGGACTCTAAACATCATATTTGGATAAATGGACTAATGAATGACAAGGCCTAAAACAATTAGTTTAAAATTTGGATTAACACACTTAAAGAAAATGACTAGAATAGCTCGAACTTGGCCGGACGTTATGCCAAGTTCCTTGTGTCAAGGGTCATCAAGCATTAATTCATGGTGCTTTTGATGTCCTTGAAGCGTCCCAACTTCCTTTTTTGAGTTTATCAAGTGACAAAAAGGAAGGGTGGTCTTTTGCATTACATTCATTGATTTTTGGTCCAAAATGACATCCGAGATCATCAAGCGATCATATTGCTCATTGATGGTTTTGGAGTCAAGCCCTAGCTTCTCTTGACGCTTTCCCATGATAGAGAAGGAATGTGGGGCAAACAGAACGTGACAATGCTTCATCTGCACTGATTTCACCTCAGAGCACAGAAACAGAGTTTGCCCTAAATCAATGCATGGTCGGCCCTCTGTAGGCTCGGCCGGTCATCAATGATGCACGGCTGGCCCTTGGTGTGTGGCTAGTAGTGTAATTTTACAGAAACAGAGGCAGTGGCTGCAGGTGAAACAGAGGCGGCTGAGCATACAGGGTAGCTTTCAGGTGATGTGTATGCAACCTCCATCCATCTTCCTTGGTGTTCATATCAGATGAGTTTGATCGTATTATTTCGTTAGCATAATGCATTGTGATGTAATATTTAATTAGTCTAATTAGTTGTAGCTAATTAGTTGATGTACTAATATTTAATTAGCTTAGCCTAGTTAATTTTTTTTAATTAATTAGATTAGATAGTTAGTTAATTATTTGCCTTAAATGTTGTAATAATTAGTTAATTAGCTTAGCTTAGCTTGGTTAGCTAGATCATTCATTCGGACCCTCCTTCGCGAGGGCGTAATGTTGTAATAAGTTTGTGTGTGTGCATGTATGTCTTCTAACCCCACGTCTTTCTCCCTTTTATTTAATCATTTTTGATGGTTAGATTAGGGACATATTTCAATCAACATACCTTATGCCTTGTGCTTGCATCCATTCATTTGTATTACATGCACCGAGGCTCGGCGCATCACTCAAACTGCATCGCCATTTCAGTATCTTATTTGAATACGTGTCTAAACCGCATGTTATTCAATTGAATCATATGCCATATTAGTAGCCGAGCCTATTAATTGCATATTGCATGTGTTGCATTAGGAATTTTGTACAGTTAGGAATCATTCATTTTTCTAACTCTTTTGTCTATCTTAGCTTGGAGTACTATGTGAGTTTTATGCTTTAGCATACTTGCATGAGTGTGCATATTGCCATATCTAGCATGCTTGCCATGAGGCTATATGCTTACTTGCTAAATTGCTTAAATGCCTGTGGATGAAGGCATGTTGTTTGAACTGGAACAATTCAACAAATGTGCCTTTTAAGCCTACTTTGTTGAGTGGCAAATAATGTTTTAAGCCCACTATGTTTGGTGGCAAATCTGCAAACTTTAAGCCCACTTGAGGTGGCAAATTCAAACTTTTTTCGCAAACAAACATGAGTTGAATTGTTCCAAATTGAGAAAACTAGTCTATACTTGATTGTGCGCATCACATAGTAAAGCTAGTTTAATAATCGGAACAAGAGCACATAATGTTTATAAAATATCATATCATGATTAGTAGAGGCCAATTTTCGATCGGGCGAGCAGTGGTGCTCAATTCATGACCTTCCCCTCTCGTACCCAAGTTCCCGAGCCGATGTAACTTTGGTGATGACGGACACTTGGCCTTTGGCACGAGTCAGTGTTTCCTAAATTTTCCCAAAACAAAAACTATTTAGGTGGCGACTCTGTATCTAGCAAAGCAATTCAATTTTGACATTATTTTATTTAAAATCGATTTTCCAAAAAATTTGCCGGATTTGGACTCTTTGGTGTTTATCAATTTCACATTGCACTTATGAGATTAGATTCGGAACCGTAGGAGTCCAAACTGTAAGGCTTTCTTTTGAACCTTTCGAAAGGGGGCGCAAAAAAAGTCGAGCTATAATTTCTGGCGACTCCGCTGGGGATTTAGAGAACTTGACTCGAACTCATGATATGATCTACACTTATATGTTTCTTTGCATTTGCATTTACATTGTTGCGCCTAAGCCACAGTGTTTTCCATTTGCTATTCCTGAATGGTTTGCCAGAGGCTTGCTTGGAAAAGCTTGCCGAAAGGCTGACCGGTTGCGGGCTCTGCCACGATGGGAACACAACCCTTAGATCTGGACTACCGCTGTACTGTTTGATCCTCCTTGCGCTTCTTGGTGTTAGGTGCGAGTGGTATATTAGGTAGTCTTGATGAGGTACCCTTTTTGACCAATCGACCTAGATTGCATATCGGAAACCATAGAGACTGTTCTAAATTAGGACAGGTTGCTTACCCGAATGCAGGATTGTGTTGAAACCACTTTGTTTGAATAGTTATCCTTAGTTCTTGACGAAATTAGGACAGGGTAACCCTCCCCTATCATAGGGGTGTTTTGGCTCTCACTTACTTGATACGTGCTTTTAGAGTGAAACTCTACAGGAATATATGTATCAGTTGCAAGTCTAGGTATCAATTTTTGGGAGGTAGAATTCAGTATTGAGCATGGTTCTACAGCTTTGATTACATCAATGTACTGATTAGAATCTGAGCGGAGGTGCTGTGCGGTTTCTGATTTTTGTTTTTCTTTTGCTTTATTTCTTTTTGCAAGGTAGTTTTTCATCATTGCTTCAGACGAGTCTATTACCCCCCAGCACTCTGGACCTGAGTAAAGCGACTTTACCGATTCGAGGATCTTGTAAGAGGATAGCCAGTGTTTGCTTCACTACTGCAGGTTACAAGACGGAGGAGAGTCAGACATAATTCATCGGTTCAACAGCTACCTTCATTCAGTGAAGTTCAGCCTTCTACTTCTACTTCAGAAATAGAGTATTCACCAATTTTGATAGCTCAACATCCCTCAGTCAGCATGGAAGATTTGTTTTGTCAGCTCCAACAGACCATTGAGACTATGCAGCTAGATGCTGCCTGCCAAGCTGAGGTCACAGCTCGCCAAGTTAAGGTTGTAGCCCGCCAGGCAGAAGTGATAGATAGGCTTCAGTAACAGCAACCACAGCAAGCAGTAGCTTCTGCTTCTCATCCAACCCCAGTCGGGATTCCAGTGCCTGGAGTTACAGTTAACGTCCAGAAAAATGTGGGCATTCTGGCATATCCAATCCCACCTCAGACCTCTAAGACCCCAGTTAACCAAATGGAGGTGAAGTTTGAGTTTGAGGTCGACCTTACTGCTTTGAAGGTCAACAAGCTAGAAAAGCTTTTTAAGCGGGCACAGGGTATGAAAACAATCCCGGATATAGAGAATGGTTATACTGATGCAGTAGTGACCTTGCCGGATAGATTCAAGATGCTGCATATAGATCGGTTTGATAGTTCAAGGGATCCTATGGTCTACTTGCGGCTCTTCTCAGATATTTTACGGCCTATGGGCTTATCTAGACTTTAGAAGGTGTCACTCTTTGGCCGGACCTTGTTGGGTATAGCGGCCATTTGGTGCGCAAAGTTGGAAGACTCCGTGAAACGGAGCTGGGATGAAATGGCTGAGGCCTTTGTTGCGTAATATTCATACAACACATAGATTGAGGTCACCACCCGTGATCTTGAAGCGACCTGTCAGGAGCCAAAGAAGGGCTTCTCAGACTTTGTGACTCGGTGGAGGTCCAAAGCATCAATGATGACAGCTAGGCCATCTGAGAAAGATCAGATCAGAATGGTAGTCCGCAATCTGCAAGGGAAATTGCTGCAGAAGATGATTTTCTTGCCCTTATTCACATTTGCTGATCTCCATGAGATAAGAGTTCACATCGAAGATATGATAAGACAAGGGCTGATAGCTGATGACAAGGAATAGCCTAAGAGGCCTTTCACACACAGTTCTAATGTGACCACGAGTGGTAGTGCAGCTGCAAGGCCCTCAGATGTGGGTATGGTCACCATCACACCTAAGACTGCCAACCGCTTTGCCGGTACTTCTAACCCAACCTCGCAAGCCTCAAGCCATCAGGCCCGAGGTCAAAAGGGCTTCAGCCCACTATACGTGTCCTTATCCAAAGCCATGGGCGTGTTGATCAAAGAAGGGCATCTTAAGCCTCTAGAGCCTCGACCTCTACCCGATCCTCTCTCCTCGAAACATAACCCGGCCAAATATTGCACTTTTCACTAATATCATGGTCATGACACTGATCAGTGTTTTAGACTTCATCATGAGATTCAAGATCTCATTAACAATAAAGTGATAGCACCCCCTCAGAAACCCAACGTCATTACAAATCCTCTCCCACCACATAATCAAGTCTCTCAACCCCAGCATATAAACCTCATCCACACACTGGCCATCCCTTATGACCCTAGTATATACATCACTCATTCCCACCTACCTAAGCCGGTGTTGTTCATCCCTGAGAGCACAGACTTGTGCATGATGAACACGTCTACACTCCAACCTGAACCCTGTGGTGGTGACAATGGTAGATGAAAAGAGGTCAGCCTTGGTGGAGAATATCAGTCCGATGCCCGAGGGCTCTGAGAACTTCTTTGATGAGGGGATGTATAACCCGTGCTGTTATATTGTGCCAAACAATCAAATAGAGCTGGAGGTGGTATTGCCGACTAGGATAGAGGTCAGTGTGGTCTGAGAAGATGGCCCAAGCCAGGGATTAGATGATCTAGCCAACTTGGCGGAGGATATAGAAAATTTGCAATTCTTTGATGAGTAGGATCAAGGAGATGTGCATATTGATTGGTTCGATCTGAATGGGTCGATGACAATTCTGGGTGGCTAAGTGATGAACCCGATATAGAAGAGGGAACTGAATTGAAGCCGGAAAAACAGAAAGCAGGAACCGCTGCAATGGCCAGAACGGTCGATGGAAAGGGTAAATTGCCAGAGAGTGTCGGTACTAAGAATTTCGCTCAAGAAATGGGCGCCGTGTGTAATGTGGATACTGAACAAGAGGCCGCACTGAAGTGGTTCGCACAAGAGAGGGATCAAGGCAAGCAAAAAGCTGGAACAGCTCAACTCCTTGTGGTGAATACTTCTGATGAGGTGATGATCAAAACGGAACCGAACAATGGTTTATCAGTTGCCGAAGGAATATGGTGGAAAGATGATGATCTTCATCTTGCCCACACTAACGAGGATTGGGAAGAATACCTGTTAGATAACACTTGGTATGTGGGAGAAGTCGACCATATGACAAGAAGTGGCACATATTTCAAACCACCACATCTAAACCAACCTGAGGCATCTGGGAAGGATAGGGAAGCAGAGAATCAGAAAAAAGGCAGTTAGAGGAAGAGGCTGTGCTGAAACAGTTGAAGAAGATTCAGGCCGACATATCTATCTGAGGTCTGCTTATGGCTTCGAGAGTGCACAGACAAGCTGTACTGTCAGCGATGGATAAAGCCAAATTGTCTATCGAAACTACTCTTGAACAACTAGTCGGACTGGTCTTCCCGGGAGGCAATGCGCTATCTTTGACCTCTTCAGACAAGGAATTTCCACCGGAAGGCTCTGCACACAACAAGCCTCTGTATATATTGGTGGAATGTTGAGAAAAATGGGTACCAGTCATATTGGTTGACAGCGGGTCTGCAATCAATGTCTGTCTGCCTCGCACGGCCTATGCTATTGGCTTGAAGCCAGCGAATTTTGTGCCTATGACCGAGGTGATCTGGGCGTACGACAATATGAGTTGAGAGGTGATGGGAACAGTACAAGTCAGGGTTCAAGTTGGTCCGGCTCAACAGGATATTGAGTTCCACGTCTTGGATGTTCCAGCCACTTTCGACCTACTACTTGGGCGACCCTGGCTGCACCAAGTAAAAGCTGTTTCTTCCACCCTTCACCAGATGCTAAAGTACCCCCATGGAAATGGGGTGGCTATAGTCATTAGAAATTCATCTATACATCCTCCGCTAGAGGTCACTACACCTGTACTAGAGATTGTACATGGCGAAGTGGATGTGTTTCTTTCGGGGTTTACCGTAGCTAAGGCCCGGGTAGTACAAAATGTCTTAGCTATTGATAAGGGCTTGTATGTTAGTGCCCAATCTGTGTACCCCATGAACAAGCTACAACACATGCCCGGGATGGGATTAGAAAGGAATGGCTGGAAGGGTGTCACCGCATTGGCCGATGTACCACATAACCCGTATGCCTTTGGACTTGGCTATACGCCCACCAAAGAGGACTGGGTGAGGAAAGGGAAAGAAATGGCTAAAAGGGCTAGAGCTAAACAAATTAGGAAGCACTATGACCTTGTGCACATGCCAATTCAGGGAACTTTGAATGGCCACTTTGTCTGGGAGGGAGAAGATTTCCCATTTTACGATTTTCCTAAGCCATTGTTGAACTCTGAGAAGCAGTGGGTTCCCGGCTTTGAGATCTTCTTTGACTTGCAGCTACAAGAGAATGATATGGAGGAACAGGCTAAACTGACTGCTGTGACTCCGAAGAGCATGGGAAGTGATTCCGACAACAACGAGCTTCAAATAGGAGTAGCACTGTCATGTCTCCTTTCGGATCTTCAGATAAACTCAGAGAACTTTGGGGATAACCTGGCTGTTTCCATGATCGGAGACTAATTGCGTGCGAACCCTTCTAGCGGCATTCTGGATGCATCTAACGCACCGTCCCTCATTTGGCAGTTAGAGGAGAGCTATTTGTCAACAGTTCTGAGTCGAATAGTGAGCCAGAATCTGATTCCACAGAGTCTGTGGGGTCGGAATCAGATTTTAATTCCTCTGAGTCTAGGTCCGGTATTCCTAGGGTTGATAACCCGAATGCCGATGTTTTTTTCGGGTCGTCTTTTTTCTTTTCTTTTGATTCGATTGTAACTGAGGAATTGGATGAGCTTGGCCGTGTGAAAGAGAATGCCACTGCAGATTCTGAGTACTTCTTTGTGCCACTTGTATATTGCATTGATCATGATTTTCAAAATTTTAATAAAAACGATGAGGAATGAATTCCTCTGATTTTGAAACATTTGATTGATCGAGAGGATGAGAGGTTTGTAAAACCCCATATTGATGAAATGATTGCAATTAATGTGGGTACTGAGAAGGATCCGCGTCTGGTCCAGATTGGGTCCACGTTGTCTTTAGAGGAACGTGAGTGCTTAGTTGCTTTATTAAAAGACTAGCGTATGCCCGTGCCTGAAGGCACGATGTAAATAAATAAATTCTAAATAAATGGAACTCACCACAACTTACCAATTACCAATATTGCTTAACTAAACAAATTAAAATCACAAATCTAACAGAGAAGCAGCAATAAATTGTAAACAACGTAAAATTAACTTTTATTGATACAATAGTAAAAAATAAACAATTTCTCTAAAATTAATATTACTATATAACATTCTAATAATTTAATATAAGACTTATTCCACACTATATAAACAACGTAAAACAACAAAACATACTAAAAAATCACTTTCCGCAGTTTCATATGCATAAATCTAAAAATAAAAACAACAAAACAAAACAAAACAAAATTTGTCCAAAATCGATTACCAAGTGTAAAGTTATGACATGTTAAAGATGTAATCCCACAAATGTTTTTTTTTAAAGTTTCAGGTATCTCTATCTGTCCAAATTGATGTACGCATTTTTCAATTTTGAAAACAAATAAGTTAAAATAATTTAAACATATAAGTAAAAATTTATTAATTAAAATAAGTGGACAGATAGGTTAAAAATATGAGAAGATATGTTAAAATAATTTGGACAAATAGGTTCAAAAAAAATGGAGTTAAACCCATATAAGGATAGAACTAATAAGAGGCTGATTAAAATCATAAAACAACCCGAATTGAATTAGTCAAGGTCTGAAGATTACATTAACAACATTTTCTACACTCACCTTAACATTGCTATCATGAACTGGGTGTTATCATCAAATGATGCCTGCAAAAATCAAGTCAAGATAATAAAAAAAATACTGGATCAATTATGTTCCAAATGCATCATGTGATCTTAAATGGATTAGGCATGTTACCATTTTTGAGAACAACAATTGATGTTCCACACATAATTGTCTGGAAATTTCTTGAATAATAGATACGAATGAATGAGAGAAAAGAAAATAAGAACAAATAGAAACTTTTCCAGAATAAAAAAGCAATCCTACAACACTTTTATTTGAATTTCATAGAGAAGAGTCTGAGAAATATTGCAGAAGCAGATAAGCAATATCACAAATGTGCATACTAAAGTAAGCAGCATTGGCTTGTGCCCAAAAACTAAAACACAAACTTCCAAGGGGTACTGTACATTGCTATCTGGCAAGATGTCATTCATGTTGTAACTCTTATGCATTAGCTTCACATAGTCCATTGTCTTCCTTTCCCTCAAGAGTTTAAGGTTACAACCAAGTCTTATGTGATTCACAAAATCATTTCACAGAGTGCTGCCAGCTTTCTGAATTCATTGTTCCTTTCTAGTAATTAATTGATGCAATAGATCCAATAATTGCAAAGTGCAACCGTAGGGTATGATTTAATGAAGTAAAAGGTCTGTGCCATTTTGATTGATTTGAATGGTGAATTATTGCTACTATCTGTTAAAACATGTCAAATGTAACAAAGAGGATTGATGATAGTAAAAATGGAGTTAAACCCATATAAGGATAGAACTAATAAGAGGCAAGACCACAGAAATTAGAGAGGCTTTAGTTCAAATAGGTACTAATGCAATAAAAAAGGAAAGAACAAAGAGAACAATGGTAATACTATCTTGATCACTGAAAACAACTTCGTTGGAGGCACAGAACAGAATGAAATGGACAGCTCAAGAAAACCCAACTGTCGATTAGTCAAGGTCAGAAGACTACATTAACAACATTTTCTACACTCACCTTAACATTGCTATCATGAACTGGGTGTTATCATCAAATGATGCCTGCGAAAATCAAGTCAAGATAATAAAAAAATACTGGATCAATTATGTTCCAAATGCATCATGTGATCTTAAATGGATTAGGCATGTTACCATTTTTGAGAACAACAATTGATGTTCCACACATAATTGTCTATAATTAAATTTCTTTCCCCACAAATCTTCATATGCTCACTCTAGATCTCATTCTTCTCTAAGTTGGAAAGCCCACTTGTGGTTAAACAAGCTTGATGAACTTTTCATCAAGTTTTATTTAAGGAAGTCTCCAAATGAAGATTACTCTAACAATGTAAACTAGATTTTAAGTGTAGACAGTTGTTTGGGTCAAAGTTCATGCTCAAGAAGAATATTATCAATGTTTCCTCTCTTCCCATGGCTCAGCTTAGAGCATTCTTTAAGTGGCTTTAAAGCCATATTTACGAAAACTGAAAAGTCGAAACATTCCTCCCTAAATAGAATTATAATTCCCACATTTCCCTCTTCCAAAACTGACAGAAGTCCAAAAATGTCAAAGGTTCGATGCCAAATTTTCACTAAAATATGAAATTAGATCCTGTTGTATATTAATCTTCCTAACCCTTTTAATCTTGTTGACTTAGTTTCTTGTAAAGATTTTCACTTGTCCCCAAGCTTATTCCCAAATGAAATTTCCAATTTTCTTTGAGGCCAAGCTTCCTCCTTTCATCTTTACACACTTTCTTTAGAGACCAGGATGCATTTATGCTTTAAACACAAGATGCATAGAAAAATTATAAATATTAAACTGGAAATATGTATCAAATCCCTCATAATGCTAGCTACTACAAACAACATCCCAAGGAACACAATTCAACATGGAGCCTGACAGCATTTGCTTTTATGATCCTTAATCTCATTTAATATTGCCATTGTGTTTTGTTCCTTTTAATTCGCCAATAAAGCACTGAAGAAAGCAGGAACACTACTACAAATAGACAAACAAACATACATGCAAAATATCAGTCAATTGGAGAACATTAGTTAGCCTTTTCAATACAACCACATATGCAGTTTAACCAAGTTGGAAGTGACAAGTTGATGCATCCATTCGTACTATACCCTTATCACAAGATAAATATGCTGAAAAAAAATAATCAGGGAAAAACAGCAGCATGTGGTGGACCATGTTTTCTCCTAAAGCATAGAGGAGATAATATTTTGAGCATAAACCAGATAACCAAACAACACACCAAGAAGATTTTGAGAGGACTAGAATTTAGAATAATGAGAATCGTAAAAGCAAAAAATGCATGTGAAAGGTCAAAAAAATCTAATAAAATACCCATACCTTTTAAACATTCCACCTTTGGCTGCCTTTGGATACTTGAAAGGGCAGCTTTGAAGTTCTCTAGTGATAGGAACCCAAAATCCAAATCCATATGACTAACAGCAGAGAACCTAGTGTCATGGACCACCAATACTCATAAATAAGGTTTAGGATGAAATTAATTACAGCAG
>NW_021025913.1:2052772-2140924 GCF_004153795.1 Camellia sinensis | reverse complement strand
TATATATATATATATATATATATCAAAATTTATACATAGACAGAAATACTTACATAGCTTGATCTTGCTTTCAAAAGCTCTTCACCAAACTCTGATACCAATTACAAAACAAAAAAGGAAATGAGCTTTTTCTTATTTTTCTGTGGAATTATGATGGAGTTAGGGTGGAGTTAGAGAGATGAAGTTGGAAGCACAAAGATGGAGAGAATTTACATTGCTTCATTCATTGGCTTGAATGCCAATTTATAGAATACATCTTGTATATACAGACAAAAACCAAAAGTTATCCTAACATTATTGCATGTTTACCTTACGTCCAACACTTTACAACTTTTGACAAAACTTTACAACAAAGTCTACAAGCCTAGGCATAGGCTTATACAAAATTTCCACAAAATTAAATACAAAGACCAAAAAGTCATAAATGAGAAACTTATATTATTTGTCTTCTTCATACTACAATTATATACATACACTGCTTCAACGAAGCGTGGATACTGTTGCCAATACGGTCACTGACGCTCTCGTTGAATTGCGATGCCTATCTGGGGTGTCCATTACCTAACCACCTTCGGTGACTCATACAATTCCAAATCCACCTGCACCACTTGACGAGCTTCCTGAGCCTAATTTGCAAAAAGACTAGAGGGTTCCCGCGCAATCGTCAATTGGACCTTTTTCCCTTCCACAACCAATGGGAGGGCTCTTTCCCCTAGAAACAAATGAGCTTAATCCAACTATGCTAAAATGGGCCCATGGGAAAAATGTTCAAAAGGTCGCAAGGAATCAACTTTATCCCAGACATTGAAGACGGGTATACGGAAACAACTGTCAAGTTGCCTGAACAATTCAAGATGCCACACATTGATAGATTCGATGGATTTTGTGATTCTATGGTACATAGTCGTTTATTTTATGATGTTTTGAAGCCTTTGGGTTTGACTCGTTCACAAAAGCTATCTCTATGTGGACGAACTCTATTAGGAGTAGCTGTCATCTGGTATGCCAAGGTAGAAGACTCAATGAAACAGAGTTGGGAAGAACTAGCTGAGGCCTTTATCACCCAATATGTATATAACACCCAAATTGAAGGGACCACCTGGGAGTTAGAAGTAACCCATCAAGAGCCCAATGAAAGTTTTGTTGCCTTCATTACCAGATGGAGAGCCAAGGCGACAATGATGACTAATAGACCACCTGAGAAAGATCAAATCCATATGGTGGTAAGAAATTTGCCTGGCAAGATGATGCAAAAAATGATAGTTCTCCCATTATTCACTTTTAAAGAACTACATGAAATTGGTATCCAGATAAAAGATGCAATCAAGTACGGAATTATTGTCGATGATAAAGAGCCTGCACAGAAAACTTTCAGTCACAGTTCCAATCCTACTACTAGTAGTAGCACAGCTGTGAAACCTTCTGAAGTCAACTCGGTTACTGCTACCACCAAAATAGATGATCTTTTTGCCTATATCGGCTTACAAACAGCAAACCCAACCTGAACTTCAACCATAACATTCACCCATCTCTATATGTCCTTCACCAAAACTATGAAGGTCTTGATAGAAAAGGGGCATCTCAAGCTTCTTGATCCTCGACCTCTTCCCAATCCTCTCCTAGCCAAACATGACCCTACTAAACACTGTACCTTCCACTAATAACCCGGACATGATACCGACCATTGTTTCCGTCTCCGTTTTGAGATTCAAGATCTCATTAACAATAAGGTGATAGTACCCCCTCAGAAACCCAACGTCACTACAAATCCTCTCCCACCACATAATCAAGTCACTCAACCCCAGCATATAAACCTCATCCACACACTGGCCATCCCTTATGACCCCAGTATATACATCACTCCTTCCCACCTACCTAAGCTGGTGTTGTTCATCCCTGAGAGCACACACTTGTGCATGATGAACATGTCTACACTCCAACCCGAACCTTGTGGTGGTGACAATGATAGATGAAGAGAGGTCAGCCTTGGTGGAGAATATCAGTCCGATGCCCGAGGGCTCTGAGGACTTCTTTGATGAGGGGGTGTACAACCCGGGTTGTTATATTGTGCCAATCAATTAAACGGAGATGGAGGTGGTATTGTCGACTAGGATAGAGGTCAGTGTGGTCTGAGAAGATGGCCCAAGCCAGGGATTAGATGATCTAGCCAACTTGGATTAGGATATAGATAATTTGTAATTCTTTGATGAGCAGGATCAAGGAGATGTGCATATTGATTGGTTCGATCTGAATGTGTCGACGACAATTCTGGGTGGCTAAGTGATGAACCCGATATAGAAGAGGGAACTGAATTGAAGCCGGAAAAACAGAAAGCAGGAACCGCTGCAATGGCCAGAACGGTCGATGGAAAGGGTAAATTGCCAGAGAGTGTCGGTACTAAGAATTTCGCTCAAGAAATGGGCGTCGTGTGTACTGTGGATACTGAACAAGAGGCCGCACTGAAGCGGTTCACACAAGACAGAGATCAAGGTAAGCAAAAAGTTGGAACAACTCAACTCCCTATGGAGAATACTTCTGATGAGGTGATGATCAAAACGGAACCGAACAATGGTTTATCAGTTACCGAAGGAATATGGTGGAAAGGTGATGATCTTCATGTTGGCCACACTAACGAGGATTAGGAAGAATACCTGTTAGATAACACTTGGTATGTGGGAGAAGTCGACCATATGACAAGAAGTGGCCGATATTTCAAACCACCACATCTAAACCAACCTAAGGCACCTAGGAAGGATAAGGAAGCAGAGAATAAGAAAGAAAGGCAGTTAGAGGAAGAGGCTGTGCTAAAGTAGTTGAAGAAGATTCAGGCCGACATATCTATCTGGGGTCTGCTTATGGCTTCGAGAGTGCACAAACAGGCTGTACTGTCAGCGATGGATAAAGCCAAATTTTCTATCGAAACTACTCCTGAACAGATAGTCGGACTGGTCTTCCTGGGAGGCGCTGCGCCAACTTTGACCTTTTCAGACAAGGAATTGCCGCCGGAAGGCTTTGCACACAACAAGCCTCTGTATATATTGATGGAATGCTGAGAAAAATGGGTACCAGTCATATTGGTTGACACCAGGTCTGCAATCAATGTATGTCCGTCTCGCATGGCCTATGCTATTGGCTTGAAGCCAGCGAATTTTGTGCCTACGACCGAGGTGATCCGGGCGTACGACAATACGAGTTGAGAGGTGATAGGAACAGTACAAGTTAGGGTTCAAGTTGGTCCGACTCAACAGGATATTGAGTTCCACGTCGTGGATGTTCCAGCCACTTTCAACCTACTACTTGGGCGACCCTGGCTGCACGAAGTAAAAGCTGTTTCTTTCACCCTTCACCAGATGCTGAAGTCCCCCCATGGAAAAGGAGTGGCTATAGTCTTCAGAAATTCATCTATACATCCTCCACTAGAGGTCACTACACCTGTACTAGAGATTGTACACGGCGAAGTGGATGTGTTTCTTTCGGGGTTTAACCTAGCTGAGGCCCGGGTAGTACAGAATGTCTTAGCTATTGATAAGGGCTTGTATGTCAGTGCCCAATCTGTGTACCCCATGAACAAGCTACAACACATGCCCGGGATGGGATTAGAAAGGAGTGGCCAGAAGGGTGTCAACGCATTGGCCGATGTACCACATAACCCGTATGCCTTCGGACTTGGTTAGATGCCCACCAAAGAGGACTAGGTGAGGAAAGGGAAAGAAATGGCCAAAAGGGCCAGAGCTAAACAAACTGGGAAGCACTATGAACTTGTGCACATGCCAATTCAGGGAACTTTGAATGGCCACTTTGTCTGGGAGGGAGAAGAGTTCCCATTTTACGATTTTCCTGAGCCATGGTTGAACTCTGAGAAGTAGTGGGTTCCTGGCTTTGAGATCTTCTTTGACTTGCAGCTACAAGAGAGTGATATGGAGAAACAGACTGAACTGACCGCTGAGACTCCGAAGAGCATGGGAAGTGATTCCGACAACAACGAGCTTCAAATAGGAGTAGCACTGTCATGTCTCCTTTCGGATCCTCAGATCAACTCAGAGAGCTTTGGGGATAACCTGGTTGTTTCCATGATTGAAGATTAATCGCGTGCGAACCCTTCTAGCGGCATTCTGGATGCATCTAACACACCATCCCTCATTTGGCAGTTGGAGGAGGGCTATTTGTCCAACAGTTCTCAGTCAAATAGTGAGCCAGAATCTGATTCCACAGAGTTTGTGGGGTCGGAATCAGATTTCAATTCCTCTGAGTCTGGGTCCGGTATTCCTGGGGTTGATAACCCGAATGCCGATGTTTTGTCCTGGTCATTTTTTTCCTTTTCTTTTGATTCGATTGTAACCGAGGAATTGGATGAGCTTGACCGTGTGAATGAGAATGCCATTGTAGATTTTGAGTACTTTGTGCCACTTGTATATTGCATTGATCATGATTTTCAAAATTTTGTTAAAAACGATGAGGAATGAATTCCTCTAGTTTTGAAACATTTGATTGATCGAGAGGATGAGAGGTTTGTAAAACCCCTTATTGATGAAATGATTGCAATTAATGTAGGTACTGAGAAGAATCCGCGTCTGGTCCAGATCGGGTCCACGTTGTCTTTAGAGGAACGCGAGCGCTTAGTCGCTTTATTAAAAGATTTCAAAGATGTTTTCGTGTGGTCCTACGAAGACATGCCTAGAATCGATCTTGAGATTATACAGCATCGGATCTTTATCAACCCCGAGGCCCAACCTGTCAAACAGAAGTTGTGGAGAATATGTCTGGATTGGGCTTTGAAGATCAAAGAGGAGGTCACCAAGCAGATAGACGCAGGGTTTTTGCTAGTATCTGAGTATCCAACTTGGTTGGCCAACATTGTTCCGGTGCCAAAGAAAGATGGCAGGATTCAGGTGTGTGTGGATTTCAGAGATCTGAACAGAGCCAATCCGAAGGACGACTTTCCTCTACCACACATCGATGAATTGGTGGACTTCACCGCAGGCCATGCGCTGCACTCCTTCATGGATGGATTTTCTCGGTATAACCAGATTCTGATGGCACCCGAAGATAGAGAGAAGACTGCCTTCACCACGCCGTGGGAAACCTACTGCTACAGGGTGATGTCGTTTGGGCTAAAAAATGCTGGGGCTACCTATCAAAGGGCTGTAACCACAATCCTGCATGACATGATCCATAAAGAGGTTAAGGTGTACGTGGACGACATGATTGTCAAGTCCAAGGAAAGAGAGGGCCACTACACCGCCTTAGAGAAATTCTTTCAACGGATCAGAGAGTATAGATTGAGGTTGAATCCACAGAAGTGTACTTTTGGCATAACAGCAGGAAAAATGCTGGGATTCTTGATCACACAGAGGGGCATCGAGGTAGATCCTTCCAAAATCAAGGCCTTACTAGAAATGCCACCACCAAGGACTGAAAAGGAGGTGCGAGGTTTTTTGGGTAAAGTGCAATTCATAAGACGGTTTATTGCAAAATTATTAACCTTGATTTGTGAACCACTATTTGGTCTCTTGAAGAAAGAAAAGAAATTCCGATGGGATGACCGATGTTAATTCGCTTTCAAGCAGATCAAGTAGTATCCCCAAAATCCACCAGTGTTGTCGCCACCAGAGCTAGGGAAGCCCTTGATTCTATATCTATCAGTCAAAGATACAACGATGGGATGCATGCTTGCTTAGGAATCAGAGGATAGGGTGGAGAAAATCATCTACTATTTGAGCAAGAAAATGCTGGACTACGAGAGCCGCTGCACCCCTTTGGAGAAGGCTTGCTTAGCCTTGGTATGGGCTACTAGGAAGTTGAGGCACTACTTGTTAGCTCACTCCATAATTTTGGTTTCGATATTAGATCCTATCAAATATCTCTTTGAGAAACTAGCACTTCCGGGTAGGCTAGCCTGTTGGTTGCTTCTCCTCTCCGAATTCGATTTGAAGTATGTCACTTGCAAGTCTGTCAAGGGGAGAGCGGTAGTTAAGTTCCTGGCAGATCACCTAGTGGAAGGGGATGAAGAGGTAGAATACCTATTCCCGGATGAAGCTATTTTGCAAGTCGAGGAAGAGATTTGGACGATGTACTTTGACAGAGCAATTAACCAGTATGGTTATAGGATAGGGGTGTTGCTGATAGCACCCGAAAATTCCCATATACCTTTAGCCTTCAAACTCCGGTTCAGAGTATCTAACAATGAAGCAAAATACGAGGCGTGTATCGCTGGTTTGGAAGCCACCTTGGAACTAGCGGCAAAAGGTTAGACGTCATCAGGGACTCAAACCTAGTTGTGTCTCAAGCAAATGGAGACTGGAAGGTCAAAAAAGAAAAGATGAAGATCTATCACCAGACCCTGGACGTTCTGATTCCTAGGTTTGAGAAATTGACTTTTACGCATCAATGAAGAGAGAACAACAAGTTCGCTGATGCTTTATCAACTCTATCTTCTATGATAGACATCCCTTTAGGAGTTCGGATACGTCCGATCATCATTAAACAGAGATATGTGCCGGCCTACGAGTCCATCGCCGTAATACATGAAGTGCAAGATCAAAACCCCTAGTATTATGATATCTGGGATTTCTTGGAAAATGAGGTTTATCCACTAGGGGCCAATGCCAAAGATAAGAGGGCAATACATCGGATAACCATTCAATTTATCATCTTTGGGGGGGAAGCTGTACAAACGAGGTCTTCTGGGAATGCACAAGTTGTGCATTAATGCAGAAGAATCGAAGCACCTAATGGAGGTCATCCATGGGGGAGAGTGTGGAACACACATGAGTGGAGTAATGTTAGCCCGGAAGATTGTTTGACAGGGTTATTATTATTCCACCATGGAGGAGGATTGTATCAGTTTTGTTCGGCGATGCCACAAATGCCAAATTCATGCAAATCGCATGAACATCCTGCCGTCGAAGCTGTACAACATGACTTCACCATGGCCTTTCTCAGTCTGGGGAATTGATGTCACTGGGGCAGTTACACCGAAAGGGTCAAATGGGCATGAGTATATCCTGGTGGCAATTGATTATTTCATGAAGTGGGTGGAAGCTCAGTCTTATACAGTGTTGAAGGCAGTGCATGTGGCTAAGTTTATCCGAAACAGCATCATTTGTCGTTATGGAGTCCCAAATGAGATCATTTCAGATAATGGCTCCCATTTCAAGAAAGAAGTGATAGACTTGTTGGAGAAATACAACGTGGCTTTTCATAAGTCATCGACATATCGGCTGCAAACCAACGGAGCTGTTGAGGCCGCCAACAAGAACATCAAGCACATTTTGCAGAAAATGGTTTAGACCTATAAGGACTGGCCAGACAAATTGCCATTTGCACTACAGGGCTACAAAACATCAATTCGCACATCTACTAGGGAAACTCTGTACTCTCTGGTTTATGGGATGGAGGCTGTTCTGCTGATCGAAATAGAGGTTCCGTCGCTGCGGGTTATGGCTGAGTGCTAGATAGCAGAAGCAGACTGGCAGCATAGTAGGTTCGAAGAACTAATGCTGTTTGATGAGAGGAGGCTGAAAGCATTATACCATGTTCAGGGTTATCAACGTAGGATTGCCAGGACTTTTAACAAGAAGGTTAAGTTTTGGAATCTCAAAGAAGGGGATTTGGTGCTAAAAGACAATCGTGCTCCCATCCATGACCCTAGGGGCAAGTTCAGACCTAATTGGACTGGTCCTTACATTATCAAAACTATCTGGTCGGGTGGAGCTACCATTCTCATGGACTTGGATGGCCTAGAATTTTTCCAACCAATCAACATGGACCAGTTAAAGAAATACTATCATTAAGAGGCTCGTTAGGCTGAAAATTCGGAAGGGTGACCTAGGCAAAAGTTAGAGCACAAAAAATTAGAAAAAAAAAAAAAAAAACTGAGCTAGCAAGGTTGAAAACCTAGAAAGGGCGGCCTTTGCAAAAGTTAGATCGCAAAAGGAGAGCGTTAATACTTGAGTGAATCTGAATCGAACTACGTAAGGCCTGATTCCCATCTTCGGGATACGTAGGCAATTTCATCTCGAAATTCGGCTGTAAACACCTCCACATCAACTGTGTCCATATGTTGATCGGGTTATCCTTATCTTTTCTGAAAGTTTGATTGTGATCTTCATGTTGAAGAGCTGGTTACAGTGCAGTGCAGTGCTATTTAGACAAGGGGCAGTTTTCCATTGTTTTGGATTCGGGGTAGTACATCTCGAGGATAGATCCCATGTGTGTCAAGTTGTGATCCTTATCGAAAATGGTTTTTGAAATTTTTTAATAAAAGTTGATTTTGTTCAAATTAATCTTTTTGATGTGCGCAAAATAGCGCGAGGCGAAAAATAGCGCGAACTAGCATACAAGACAACAAGGAGAGGGGATGACCCTCTCCTATTTAAGTCCCCAAAACCACCTTTCCACCACTAAAAATCCTCTGGATTTCAATGGTAGAAAGGTCATGCAAGGGCAAGAGCAAAGGCCAAAAGAGATGGCTCTAAATAAGGCCAAACAAGGCCTAAGAGGGGGTAGACAACCCCCAACCAAATAGTGATCTTAAACAAAGATCTAAAGCATCAAAAATCAGAACTTATTGTAGTTTAGAGTTAAGCTTAAAACAATAAGCAAGAAGGTCTAAAAGCTTAAGCAAGAAAGGGGTATTAAAAGCAAGAATGCTCACCCTTGAAGAACACTTTCAAGAACAAAGCTCCAGCAGGTTTTCCAAGCTCAAACCAACCCAAGAACTCTGAAATCAACCTCAAGGGACCTAAGCTCTAAGAGGATGGTGTTCTAGTGTGTGTTTGTGTACAATAGTAAGACAATACTACACTTTTGAACACAAAATAAGGACAAACAAGAGAATATAGATACAAAACTAAATGTATCACTCAATCCTAAATTTTCTGAACCCTTGAGGAGGGAGGAGATGGTTCTCTCTTATAGAGAACCAAAAGCAAAGCTTCTTGAGGAAGCTAAGAAAATGGGCAAATCCCTCCATACATGTATATGAAAGGGTGAATTGTGCATGCCAGTTGTGACAGCTGGCCTAAAATATCTGCATAAAGTAGATGAACAGGGTTCGGCCAGAAAACATGGCCGATCGACCAAAAGTAGTATCGATCGGCCAAAACTTTTGGTCGATGGCAAGAAAACAAGGCCGACGACTTCCAGCCTTGGCTGACGGGTTCAGGGGATGGCAAACAAGCCACCCTCTTCCCTCAGAAGCAAAAACACAAGTTCTTGGTCCACAACCAAGCACAAAACAGACCAGTTGAGAGATCCTAAGGCAAGGCGCATAGCTGAGACCTCCGAGAACTCAAAATGAACACAAGCATGGATGATCATCGAGTGTTCAAACGATGACGTCCGAGTCTTGAGGACGGTCAAAAATGGGGTGTCTACACTGCCAACGGCAGAAAATCGATGGATCAAGCTGGGAATATCCAGCTCTCCGTTATGAACCAAGGATCGGGCCTCATGTGGAGTAAGCCCGCACATCCTTCCCAAAGCTTGGATGTGACAAAAACGGGGTTGCGGCAAGATTTCCTCATCACGCTGGGACTCCATTAGCACTTGAAATTCTTCGATTATTGGGCATATTTGTTGTCCTCTGAAGTTAAAGATGTGTGCAATCGGGTTTTAACATCTAGCTGCGACACGTAGGAACGGAAAACAAAGCGGAGAATGACTCAGCGGGAATAGTGCATTTATGTCGAAACCCCAAGAATTTAGCTTTTCTGGGCCATCTAAGGTTGCAATCTAATTCAAGAGTTTTTTTGGCAATGAATGGCTCCATTTGTGAAGAATTTGCAGCTGAAATGAAGAAAATACGAGGTCCAAACCTTTTGCAGAAGATAAGGCAGTGAGTGGAAGCCAGGTGTCAACATTCTGGAGGTTCCTCACATTGATGGCCGACCGGCCACTGGTGATGGTCGACAGGCCACTTTGGTAGTCGACCTGCTACCACTGGTAGCTGACAGCCTCTATTCATGGCCGACCCATGACCGATGGCTGTTTTTCCTGTCCTCTTGTTCACCTGTGTGCTGAGAATGCTGAAGACATGTGTTTTGTTTTGTTTTTTTATGTCTTGTAAGGTCTTGTTTTGAGCCCTTTTAACTTCAGCAAGTTTGTCGAGTTGCATTTGAGTTGTTTTGTTTTGTTCATCAAGTTGTTTATCGAGTTGTTTTGTTGTATATCGAATTGTTTTGTTGTTTATCAAGTTTTATTATTTTGATTATCGAGTTGTATTACTTTGATTATTTCAGTTGTTGGTCGGTTCGTTACCTGATTTAGACTGTTGTGACAATACAAGTGTTTGGTTTTCAATATCAAATTCAATCTCATTTTCATGCAAAATGCGGTGTTCATGATGCAAAATGCAACACTTTTTTAAAAATACACTAGTTTTCATTCCGATCATGGTTTTTTTTTTTTTTTTTCAAAAAAAAGTGCAGTACAAGTTTTTAAAGCAAATAAAACTCATCTGAAGCTATACAATGTGCTAACGCTACTAACAAAAAGAAGCTAAGCAAAAAAAAAAAAAAACTACAAAAAATCAGCGCTGGTTGCCTCAGGCTCGAGAGGCACCCTTCGTCTTCTTCCAAGGTGGGGTCTCAGAGCTGTCTCCGTCTATGTCGTTGTCTGAACCAGAATCAGAGTCTGAACCGGAGACGTCTCCACTCCCCGCCTCGGAGCCCTCCTTAGTATCAGCATTCTTACTCTCAGAACCTGAGCCAGCATCATCGTCTTCACTCTCTGATGACTCAGCATGCTGACTTGCTGCCTTTTCGGCCTCGCTAGTCTCAGCCTCGTCATTGCTCAGAATGGGCTCTGAAGGGCCACTCTCATCTCAGGTGCCCCTGGCTCTGCCTCAGCTGCGTGCCAGAGCTTGTCTCTCTCTCCTTCCTACCGCCGGAGGGAGCAACGCTGGTACTGGTGCTGTAGCTGCCGCCGGTGCTGTTAGTTTAGGTAGAACCTGAAAAGGCAGTTGTCATATGTTAGCCACAGTATGCGTATCAGATGCAAGTATGATGTGCAGAATAAGCATATGTAGAAGTCAGATACAGTGTATGAATACAGTATGAAAGTGCAGTATTTCAAACGTAGTGTATCAAGTGCAATGAGGGGAAGTGTTCAATTGAAATGTCAGTTTCAATGTGTTAGTAGAAATTTGATGACTGGAATGTAAGAAAATTAAATAAATGACCTGAATGCCCTGGAAGCCAAGCAATGCCTCCCTCCTCAATATCATACCCTCAAATGAGGCTAATAGCTCCAGCAGATCCCCGATGTATCCTGGGGGTGCCTGCAAACGCATTTGGAATAATCAATGTCCAGAAGCAACAAAAATCAGAAAGAGATCAGGAAACTAAAAAATGTGGTACATACTGGGGGTGCGTTATGAGCTCTGACATATCTATGCCCTGCTGCGGTAGGCTTAATCGGAATCTGATATGCCTCCCCAGTATACCGCCAATAGGTAAGTGTAGTAGGTTGCGCCAGCCAGCCGGTCCTCTTTCTTGTCTGAGAAGTCCCTCTTCCACGGGCCCTGATTGCCCTGGTCGCTCTAGGCCCCACCCTCATAGCAGGAGCTCTCGCTCTCTCACCTCCACGAACACCGGTCAGAGGTGGCATAAGGTGTGTCTAAATAAAGATCGTATAGTCGCCATTGACTGGGAAGTATTCTGCCTCCAAGCCTACCATGAACTGGATAACCTTGTCAACATATAGGCTATCTGCTGACCTCATGGACTCTAGCGGCGTCATCGGTTTGAATAGAGCAGGCAAACCCCAGAGACTGACGCACGACTCCGTCGCCTAGGTACCAGGCTCGGCAAATTGGGCCCTCAAGAAGAATACGGTAGCACGAAATGCCCCTGGCCGCATTATATCGGCCTCGAAGCCCTATCGGTATCGTGGCCCATGGCTACCATGTGATCTACAAATAGAAGTTCTACGGTGTCAAAGTAATGCCTGAAGAAAGTGAAGGGCTTGCAAGTGCTGCGATGAAGCTGAGCATCGTACACCCGCGAATAGGGGATTGTCAATGGAACCTCCACTACAGGCTTTGGGGCAAGAGTCGAGAAGTATACATGCACCCATAGCTGTGGAGAAAGCGCAGAGATATACGATCAATACAATTTGAACAGATACAAAAAATGAAAAGCAGAAAGCATACAGTGTATGAACAGATATTGAAAAGGCAAATTAGAAAGTGCATGCATCGAACAGATGTAAAACAATAAATGCTGAACAGAAAATGCAAAGTGTAAAGAGGGAACTGAGATATGTACCTCCCACGCTCACCGGTAACCTCCGATCAAGTGTCCACTCCTACGGGAGGTCGAGCTCATATAGCCGTATAGAGTGGTGAGGTCGGCCCCACCCCAATCATAGAAACTTACTCGTGGAAGAACCACCAGTGCACTCAACAAGTATAACCCTACGGTGTTCGCTATGTTCGCTAACAGGGTGGTACGGAGGAGGAACATCAGAAAACCCCGAGTGTAATGCTCTATCTCCTCTATTGTCTCTGGCTCAGTCCCCCAAAACTGCTCCCCAAACCAGCTGTATCTAACAATAGCTGTCCGAAACAAAGGTGGGTGCGTCCCCAGAAGCTCAATCCAAGCAGCCTCCCACTTCCCCATATTAGGATCGAGAGGAATCAGATCACCCCCTATGCCTAGGCCTGTGATCATGGCGAAGTCGTAAGGAGTCATCGTTATCTCTCCGGCAGTGGAAAGGTGGAGCGAGTTGGTGGTGTCCCACCACCTCTCCACTATTGCTTTGAGAAGTGGATGACTCGCTATGACTCGTGTCAATCCAGAGCAGAATAGGCTGAAGCCGACCTCGTTAACAATATCTCGTACCCATGCAAAGAGCTCGTCATACCAATCTCTAGCCATCGTGGCCCCATAGCCCCTGTATGCACAGGAGTCACCCTGTGGCAGAGGACAAGTGAACCAGTGTAAGTATAGTTCGATGAAAAGGAAATGCAAAACAAATGCAGTGGTAATGATGAAAGTACAATCAGATGAGAGACAGTGCAAGAAATGCAAATAATTGAACATCAAATGTGCAAGTGAATAGAGTTCGTACCTCAACGGCAACAACTGAAAGATGAGAATCTGGCTCCCTCAATAGGAGATCTGCTAGTGTGTCAGCAAAATCAATGAAGTGCCTAATGCCTTCAGGAGGTAGAATATGCGTCCGAGGATGATACCTCGCCGGATCAAAAGGCCTCACTCCTAGCGGTAATGGCTCCGACTCTGCTTCATAATCGAACTCCGCCTCTAGAAGAGCACCATCATGTGGTATGTCATCTGCCATCTGGAATATGGGTGAAGAGTCGATGAAAAGTGAAGAAAATGGAGAAAATAGGGTAAACTTTGAAAAAGTCAAACCCTAGGAGAGAGAAAATGGAAGAAAAAGTCAAAACCCAGAAAAAGACACCAAACCCAAGAGGAACTCGAAGCGAACAAGCCTCAAGTATTGAAACTCCGAGAAAAAGCACCAAAATCAAATTTCAATCAGTTCAAAATGGAGTAAACTAAGAGGGTTTAGAGAAGAAAATGTGTGTGGGGAATTGGAAAATGCGTGTAAAGCTCAGATCTGGAGAGGGAAAGTGTCTGGAGAAGAAGATAGAGGATTTTCGACTTTGGAGGAGTGAAGAAATGAAGTGTGGGTGGGTATACTTAAAGACCCATGGTGAAAAGACCGAATTGGCCCTAATCTGCCATCGATGGCCGGTCGGCCACCACTGGTGACCGACAATCTTCAAGGGTGGCCGACAAGTGGCCGGCACCCTCCTCTTGCGGCCGTCCAGTGCCCAGTGCTCCTACATTGAGTTTTAATGCTGTTTTGTGTCCTTATTTCTCAAGAAGTGCAAGGAAAGTTCACTTTTAAAGTTCAAATTCTTTCTGGGAAAGCTTCAAACCGTGCCTTCGATGCATGATGTTCATTGTTAGTCAACATGAATGAGGTGTATCCCTTGAAAACATGTCACAACTTTCTGAAAGGGAAATCGGAAGTTGCTACTCAATTTGTTTTGATAAGAATACTCTTTCATCCTTGTATATAATATACATTATGCGCATGTATAGAAGATACATTTTACATGTGATCTTGCATAGAATATGCATTTCTCATCTTGTATAGAATATGCACTTCTCACACTTGCACAGAATATGCGCTTCTCACATTTGCATAGAACATGCTTTTATTTCTCATTCGCATAGAACATGCATTTTGTTATTTAGCATGGAACATGCTGTCAATTGTGCATAGAACATGCTTCCAAATACATTTTGCATAGAACATGCCTTAACATTATCACAATTGTGCATAGAACATGCACCCCCAATATATTATACTTGTTGAGTTTGTTTTTCGTACGCAGGTACGATATTGTATGTATGGTTCATTCAGAGGATTTTCGGGTGGAATCACTCATGCCCTTTGCATCTTTTCACTTTCTCCTCTCGCGTGAGCCATGTTTGGACATATTCACTTTCCTCTCTCGCGAGAGATGCATTGGGATTGCTCATTTTGGTTAAAAGCATTTGGGTGTGTTCCGGTGTTTACCACTCATTTTGGTTAAAAGCATTTGGGTGCGTCCTGGTGTTTACACCACTCCTTTTGGTTAAAAGCATTTGGGTGTGTCCCGGTGTTTACACCTCCCTTTGGTTAAAAATATTCGGGTGCGTCCCGGTGTTTACACCCCTCCTTTTGGTTAAAAACATTCGGGTGCGCCCCGGTGTTTACACCACTCCTTTTGGTTAAAAACATTTGGGTGCGTCCGGGTGCTTACACTTCCTTTTGGTTAAAAACATTCGGGTGCATCCCAGTGTTCACATTTCCCTTCGGTTAAGAACATTTGGGTGCACCCCGGTGTTTACACCACCTTTTCCCCTTGCGCGTGAGACGCGTTAGGATTGTTTGTTTTGGTTAAGAACATTTGGGTGCGTCCCGGTGTTCACATCACCCTTTTCCTTCCCATGTGTGTAACACATTAGGATCTCAGTTGAGACCTTGGGTGCGCCCAACAGTTGCTCTTTGTCTTTCCTGCGTGTCGCGTAGTTAAGTTTGCATAATTTTCTTGCATCCTTTCTGCATAAAATGTGGTTTGGTTTGCGACTCTCACGCGTGGCGTGTTTACTTACTTGTTTTCATGTTTGAGGTTGCTATACCTTATTTTGGTTTGTTAGAATGTGGCATTTTCATTGCATAGCATGTGCATCTAAATCTTTCATTACAACCTCATTACATAATCATAATTTATGTTCTTGCATCATGCATATCATTTGCATCTTGCCCCAAAACTACGCTGGTTTGATTCCTTGCAAAGGGATACGTAGGCAGCCTACGGGCACAACCATTTTATTTTATGTCTTGCTTTCTTGTCCAAGTCTTGCGGCCTTGTCAAAATGGGTCGTCTCTGGGCTTTGACATTTCATGACTTCAAACTCTGTCAAAGAGGAGCAACTGTAGACACCCCATTTTTGACTATCCACAAGACTCAGACACTTGGTTCAAATGCACTCAATGATGAAATTTGAATTTTGAATTCGCAGCGATTTGGAATCGGTCAGGCTTTCGAAATAACCTAACATCTTCAACATTTACCTTGTTTGAAACCATGGGTTTCATTTTTAAACCATTTCTCACCCTGAGTTGAGTTTAAACCAAAAAAACAGGGGAGGCCATCATGGCCCGGCCGTGCATTAGTGGTGGCCGGCCGTGGCTATGAATGGTCGGCCGGCCTTCGATGGCGATAAACACTGTTCTAGGCGAGGGGCCGCCAGCTGTCCATTTTTGAAGATATTTGTCACCTTTTCAGCTCGAATTCTATAAAACGGAAGCTCTGGGATTGTTTTGGGGGTTGAAAAAAATTCTAAAAAGAGATATATACACCTTGAGAGCCTTGACTCCTCATTCTTCCATTACAAGGCATCCTTTGAGCTAACCTAGTTTTTCTTACACCACTTATACACACCATATACAACCTTGTCTTGCCATCCTAAGCCTTGGTTGATCTTGAGGAAGTGATTTTTTTAAGCTTGAGAGTGCATTGAAATTGAGTTGGAAACTCTAAGGACAAGCTTGCTTCTTGAAGGGTATAAGGTTGCTTTCTCTTTCCTTGCTTTCATTTTTGTTCTTTACTCAATCATTCTTGCTGTTTTGGTTGGTTTCAAGCTTGTTTGAAGTGTTGAAGTTGAGTTTGAAGGGTTACCAAAAGGGTAGAAAAAGCTTACTCTTTCTACACCTTCATTTCATAACTCAAACTCTTCTTCTTTTCACTATTTTTCTGTGGTATTCATATGGATTTTCAGAGGTTTAAAAGGGCTGAAAACCATGCTTTGAAGCTCCAAAAATGGAAGGGTTAGCCACCCCTCCTTATTCTTGTTTGTTTGCTTCATTTCTTATCTTTATTGCCTAGCTTTTTACCCTCTTTTCATGCATGTTTCATCTCTGATTTGCATGTATTTGGGATTTTTTTGAGGTTGTCTAAGCTTTTCCAATTGGTTCATACCTTATTAGACACACTCGAGGTTGCATAGTTGGCATAATTGTTGCTTAATATGCTTTCTTGGTTCATTTCACATGCTTTGAGGCTGAAATTTGCTAATCAATCAATTAATCCATATCTTTCATCCATGAGAATGGTTTCAACCAATTGAGGTTGCTCAAGGCATATAAAGAAGACATACACTTAATGGCTTAATCTCTTTGGAGATTCATCGTCAACGGTGTAGTCTCCTTCTCATGTCTCGGGAGGACCTCTTGTTTGACATCTCTTCTTGGTTAGAGGACTCTAAACATCATATTTGGACAAATGGACTAATGAATGGCAATGCCTAAAACAATTGGTTTAAAATTTGGATCAACACACTTAAAGGAAGGCTAGAATAGCTTGAACTTGGCCGGATGTTATGCCAAGTTCCTTGTGTCAAGGGTCATCAAGCATCAATTCATGGTGTTTTTAATGTCCTTGAAGCATCTCAACTTCCTTTTTTGAGGTTATCCCGTGACAAAAAGAATGGATGGTCTTTTCCATTACATTCATTGATTTTTGGTCCAAAATGACATCCAAGATCATCAAGCGATCATATTGCTCAATGATGGTTTTGGAGTCAAGCCCTACCTTCTCTTGAGGCTTTCCCATGACAGAGAAGGAAGGAGGGACAAACAGAGCTTGAAAATGCTCCATCTGCACTGATTTCACCATAGGGCACAGAAACAGAGTTTTCCCTAAATCAATGCACGACCGACCCTCAATAGGCCCGGCCGGTCATCAATGATGCACGGCCCGCCCTTGGTGTATGGCCAACAATTTAATTTTACAGAGAGACTGTGGCTGCAGGTGAAACAGAGGCGGCTGAGTAGACAAAGTAGTTTTCAGGCTATGTGTATCCAACCTCCATCCATCTTCCTTGGTGCCCATATCAAATGAGTTTGATCGTATTATTTCGTTAGCATAACGCATTGTGATATAATATTTAATTAGTCTAATTAGTTGTAGCTAATTAGGTGATGTTGTAATATTTAATTAGCTTAGCCTAGTTAATTTCTTTTAATTAATTAGCTTACATAGTTAGTTAATTATTCGTCTCAAGTGTTGTAATAATTAGTTAATTAGGTTAATTAGCTTAGCTTAGCTTGGTTAGCTAGATTATTCATTCGGACCCTCCTTTGCGAGGGTGTAATGTTGTAATAAGTGTGTGTGTGTGTGTGTGTGTGTGTGTGTGTGTGTGTGTGTGTGTCTTCCAACCCCACCTCTTTCTTCCTTTTATTTAATCATTTTTTATGGTTAGATTAGGGACATATTTTAATTAGCATACCTTATGCCTTGTGCTTGCATCTATTCATTTGTATTGCATGCACCAGGGCTTGGCGCATCATTCAAACTGCATCGCCATTTCAGTATCTTATTTGAATACGTATTTAAACCGCATGTTATTCAATTGCATCATATGCCATATTAGTAGCCGAGTCTATTAATTGCATATTGCATGTGTTCCATTAGGCATTTTGTATAGTTAGGAATCATGCATTTTTCTAACTCTTTTGTCTATCTTAGCTTGGAGTACTAGGTGAGTTTTATGCTTTAGCATACTTGCATGAGTGTTCATATTGCCATATCTAGCATGCTTGCTATGTGGCTATATGCTTACTTGCGAAACTGCTTGAATGCCTGTGGATGAAGTTGTTTGAATTGGAACAATTCAACAAATGTGCGTTTTAAGCGTACTTTGTTGAGTGGCAAATCATGTTTTAAGCCCACTATGTTTGGTGGAAAATCCGCAAACTTTAAGCCCACTTGAGGTGGCAAATTCAAACATTTTTCGCAAACAAACATGGTTGAGTTGTTCCAAATTGAGCAAACTAGTCTATACTTGATTGTGCGCATCACATACTAAAGCTAGTTTAATAACCGGAACAAGAGCGCATAATGTTTATAAAATATCATATCATGATTAGTAGAGGCCGATCTTCGATCGAGCCAGTGGGGGTGCTCAATTCATGACCTTCCCATCTTGTACCCAAGTTCCTGAGCCAAGACAACTTTGGTGATGACGGACACATGGCCTTTGGCATGAGTTAGGGTTTCTTAAATTTCCCCAAAACAAAAAATATTTAGGTGGCGACTTTGTATCTGGCAAAACAGTCCAATTTTGGCATTCTTTGATTTAAAATTGATTTTTCAAAAAAATTTGCCGGATTTGGACTCTTTGGTGTTTATCAATTTCACATTGCATTTGTGAGATTAGATTCGGAACCGCGGGAGTCTGAACTATAGGGCTCTCTTTCGAATCTTCCGAAAGGGGGCGCGAAAAAAGTCGAGCTACACCACTATACTCGGGTCTTAAACCTCGAGTAATTATGTGCCTCATTCTTGACTCGCTAATTTTTTACTCGGGATCCAGTTGTGAAATTTCATTGCAAATACTCTTTACCTTAAGAAAATATTGGCTGATAGTCATTGATCCTTGTGTCACTGTTGCAAGCTCGTTCTCTAAATACTGAAGGCGTGCATCGAAAATAATGTTGCAAATGTGTCCCAAACTGCTTTTGGAGCAGTAACCTCCTGAACATACTCCAATAACTCTTTCTAAACAGTTGTCCTTAACACGAACATCACTTTTCTAACCTTAATCCGCCATTGTCACAAGGCCTCTGCATTTTCTTCACCAGGTGACACAGTTTCCTTGCCATCAACAATCTCCCATAGATCTTGTCCTTGAAGATATGCCTCGATGCATATTCCCTAATAATCATAATTATAATAATTTAATTTCTCCATACCACCAATGAAGTTTCTAAAATCCGCCATAACAACTGTGCTCGTTGACTTCAACAATCTCTTGTATCAATCTCAATCGCTTTTCGTGTCGGTCCTCGAACGACCAAGCTCTGATACCAAATTGTTGAGTTTGACACATTGGTGGACCCAAAAATACAACCTTTATTGTTAGCACTCTAGTACACAAAACACTTTTACACAATCACACACTAATACACTTCACTTATCCACTCACACATACATTCAAGCACTCGCACTTATTTAAGCACTCACACTTTGTGTCTTCCTCACACAAGACCTTGAGACATTTCACACTAGCTAGTACTTGACCACTCACTTTGGACTCATTCTTCTTTCACTCAATTGTCCAATTTCTTAGTACATGCACTCATCTCATAGTTATACTAGCTGAAGAACTTTTTAGAATACACTCATACTTTCCTTACACTCTAGAACAATCTAGATTACTCTAGTACATATTAGAGTTTTCTATTCTTCTCTAAAATATTCTAGAACCTTCCGGAACTTTCCAGATTTCTTTAGTTTTCTTCAAACTTCTTTAATATTTTGGAACCTTCTAGGATATTCTAGAATCTTCCGAATTTGTCTAGGTCTTTCCAGAATCTTCTAGATCTTTCTAGAGTATTCTAGATTCATGTGGAAACTTCTAGAATATTATAGAGAGAAGATTCTAGAGAGTGAGGAGAGTTAGTGATGACTCTCAACAGTGCACACCATCGCATACATCAAACTACCAATGGCGGATGCATAGGGAACTCTGTTCATTTCATCTTTTCTTTCTCACTTGTTGGACACTGCTTCGAGTTAAGTTTGAAGTGATTTGCAAGTGGAGTACTCATTGATTTCGCCTTGTCCATGTGAAATCTTTCAAGTACTTTCTCAATGTACGTCTCTTGTGATAGCCAAATCTTGCAATTCTTCTTGTCATGGGTAATCTTCATGCCAAGTATTTGCTTTGCAAGGCCCAAATCCTTCATAGCAAAGGACTTGCTAAGCTCTTTCTTCAACTTCTCAATTTTGCTAGCATTATGTTCAACTATAAACATGACATCCACATAAAGCAGCAAAATGATGAAGTCGTCATCTGAGAATCTCTTCGCAAACACACGATCATCTAAAGTAGTCCTTTTGTAATCATGATCAACCATGAAGGAATCAAACTTCTTGTACCATTGTCGTGGTGTTTGCTTCAACCTATATAAGCTCTTCTTTAGTTTGCAAACTAAGTTCTACTTGCCTTTCACTTTGAACCTCTCAAGTTGGTCCATGTAGATCTCTTCCTCCAAGTCACCATGAAGGAAAGCTATCTTCACATCAAGTTGTTCAACCACTAAGCTCAAGCTTGTGGCCAAACCAAGAACAACCTGTGTAGATGACATCTTCACTACAGGTGAGAATATTTCCTCAAAATCAATTCCCTTTTTCTGGCTAAAACCCTTCACAACCAATCTTGCCTTGTACCTAGGCTATGAGTTTCCTTTTTCTATCTTCAATTTGTAGACCCATTTGTTCTTGAGTGCTCTCTTCCTCTTAGGCAATTTCACCAACTTATAAGTGTTGTTCTCATGTAAGGATTTCATCTCTTCTTGCATGGCTTACAACCACTCCCCTTATACTTGTGAGTTGTAGCTTCTTGGTAGCACTCTGGTTCCCCCTCATCTGTAAGCATCACATACTCATTAGGAGGGTACTTTGTTGAAGTCTGATGCTCTCTAGTAGATCTCCTCAAATGTGGTTCTGTTGGTGGTTCAAGAGGTGTTTGTTCCTCTTGCTCATTCTCTTGCTCTTCTAAATCCATACCATCATCACCAACTATATAACCACCATATTCTTATACATCTCCCTCATCATCATTATGCACCGTGGGTGGAGGGATTGGATCCAAGGTTATTGGATACTCATTTCTAAAAGCTGGCTTCTCAACTCCTTTATTAAGGTCTTCAATGGTTTGATCTTCAAAGAAGATTACATCTTTGTCCGCACTACCTTTCTGTCAATTGGATCCCACAATCTGTACCCAAACTCTTCATGGCCATATCCAAGAAAAATGCACTGCTTTGTCTTTCCTTCAAGCTTCGATCTCTCATCTTTAGGAATGTGCACAAATGCTCTACACGCAAACACTTTCAAATCCCATAAGAAACATCATTCCTTGTCCAAACTCTGTCTAGTATATCACCATTAAGTGATGCTAAAGGAGAAAGGCTGATTAGATCAACCGCAGTCCTCATTGCGTCACCCCAAAAGGATTTAGGCAGTTTTGCATGAGAGAGCATACACTTGATTCTTTCCACAATTGTTCTATTCATTCTCTCTGCCTCACCATTTTGTTGAGGTGCCTTGGGAATAGTTCTTTCATGCTTGATGCCAATCTTCTTGCAATAATCTTCAAATGGACCCTTGTATTCACCACCATTATCTTACTGGATACACTTCAAAGATCTCCTAGTTTCCCTTTCAAAATTAACTTGAAAAAGCTTAAATGCTTCCAACACACAATCTTTAGTTCTCAAAGCATAAGCCTAAACTTTTCTAGAATGATCATCAATGAAAGTAACAAAATAATGTACACTACCAAGTGTACTAACTTTCATTGGCCCACAAATATCAGAGTATACTAAATCTAGAACATGTGATTTTCTAGATGTATGAAATCTATTGAAGAGAAATTTATGTTGTTTTTTGGCTAAACAATGAACACAAGTTTTGAGTTGTGTACCTTTCACCTCAGGAAGGAGATCTTTCCTGGCTAGAACTTGCATGCTTTTTTCACTCATATGACCAAGCCTCTGGTGCCATAGCTTTATAGAGATCTCTTTCTCAACTGCATTGACATTGCCTTTACTTAGCTTTGCTTGCATCATATAAAGAGTGGAGCATTTCTTTCCTCTTGCCACTATCAAGGAACCTTTGGTAAGCTTCCATTTTCCATCACCAAATTGATTTTTGTAGCCTTCATCGTCAAGCTTCCCGGTGGAAATCAAGTTAAAAAGAATGTATGGAACATGTCTCGCGTTTTTAAGAACAAGCCTGCAACCAGTGTTGGTCTCCAAGAAAACATCTCCCATTCCCACAATCTTGGACACACCATTATTTCCCATCCTCACATTGCCAAAGTCACCAAGTGGGTAGGATGTAAAGAAGTCCTCATGTGAAGTAACATGAAAGGAATCACCTGAATCAATCACCCAACTAGACTGATCATGCCCTGTGAACCCAACATAGTCATCATCACCGCCCTTAGAATTAAGTGTAGTTATTTCTTTATCACCATTATTCTTACCACCTCTTTCTTTCTTTTGCTCTCCTTTAAGCTTTCTTAGCATTCCTTTTTTATATGCCCTTTCATGCCATAATGATAGCATTCAATGCCTTTCCTGGATTGGGATTTTCCTCTAGACTTGTCCCTTGACTTGCCACAGTTGTAGATTTTTCTGTTTCTAATTCTTCTCTTGCTTTCAACAACAAGAGCTTGTGACTCATTGGAAGTACCCTTCTCATTTCTTCTAGTTTCTTCATTGAACATGCTATCTTGCACCATACCATTTGGAGCTGAATTATTTATAGTCACAACCAATGTTTCCCAACTATCTGGCAAAGAACTTAACATCAACAATGCTTACAACTCATCATCCAACACCATCTTCATCATTGTCAACTGATTGATCAAGCCCTGGAAGTCACTCATTGCTCTCATCTTTGTATTTCAAGTTTACAAGCCTTCTAATTAAAGAAGCTTTGTTTTGCACAGTTTTTCTCTCATACATGGCTTCCAATTTCTTCAACAAAGTGTGAGCATTGGTTTCTTGAGCCACATGATGAAACACACTTTGATCAACCAAATGGCGAATTTGAGCAACGGCTTTTCTAGTCATTATCATCCAATCTTCAACATCAATATTTTCTAGCCTTTTACTTTCACCATAAATTGGTCTATACAATTCCTTAGTGTAAAGGACATCCTCCATTCGTGGTTTCCAAATCACATAATTTGAAGATGTCAATTTTATCATAGCCCCCCGAATTATCTTCCATTCTAAAATTCACAGAAGAATTTTATCAAACACTTTCTAGGCACAAACTATCCGCTCTGATAGCACTTGTTAGGAAAACTCCTATATTTTCCCCTCCTTACGTAATTAGAAAATGGGCAACATACCACAAAATACAAGCAATAATGTGGCTGAAATTAAAGGCACAAAAACAATCACAAAACACCAAATTTACGTGGTTCGGCAAAAATGCCTACATCGACGGGGTCCAACTCCGAATCGACTTCCACTATAAAATAATAGGGTTACAAGATATCATCTCTAGTCATAACTAGAGGAATACAATCATCAAGATATATTCTTAGATCACCAACAGTATTTATATCATCACCATAAAGGTGGGTTTCAACAAAATCAACAAGAGATAAAGCTTAGGTCTCACCAAAGTGGGCATCCCAAACTACCAATCCAAGAGAGCTTTGACAAGATCCACTCCAATCAAAATGTAGAGCTTGATTCCATGAACAACATGCTGAAATTACCTCAAGATTGGGTAAGAAATGATCATCCAATCTTGGTTTGAACTATGAAAGAAACCCTAGCTTTTCTGTCCTCCCCCCTCCCTCCCTTTTTTTTTCTCTCTGCCCTCTTTGTTTCTGTGTTGCAGTGTATTCAAAAGAAACCTTAGACCCAAAAGTCTTACTTCATTCCTTTTTTGTTGTTGTTGTTGTTGTTGTTTGACAGGTACCAAGTCAAAGCATTTTTGAGAGGTTTTATAAACTATAATAAAATAACAAATAAAATACTCTTGGTGTCGCCCACCCATTTAACAAGGGACCTACCCAACAGTATTGTGGAGTCTATTTATAGATTGAATCTCAACCATAGATTGATGATTCTAATATATAATTTTGGTAATAATTAATTTTCTTCGATTCTAAGTTTTAACATGTGCAATGTCCAAACTCATTGTGACTTTGACCAATTAATACATTACACTTGAGAGTTAAGTATCCCTTTTATGAGTAGGCGGTAAGAAATGTATTAAATAATAATGCGTCTCTAATCGTATTCTTCACGTGGGTGGAGATCTTGTCCATCATTAAAAAAAAAAAGTCAACAATGGTTATAATTATTTTTTGTTACTTTGAAATAATGATGAGATATTGTTGATATTTTTTTTTTAAAAGAACAATAGACCTTACAATTTTAACATAATTATACTACTTTCTCTTTATTTGTGTGGAGCAAACACATCCAATGCATAACATAAAATTACATTAAAGAAAAAATCATCAATAAAAATGACAATTTTACAATTATATAACCTAATCTCAACCTAGAGTTACTCCACAAGTGCCTCTACAAGCCACCAACAATCACCTAGTACCTCCATGCCACCTCCCTAACCATTACCTCCACCATTACCACCACCTCCGCAAAAACAATTCAAAAAAAAGAAAAAAAAAAGGGCTAGTAGAAAGATAGATGCATCAACTCGGTTTGAGGGAGAGGGAGAGGGAGAGGGAGTTATGATGGTAGCAACTTACTAACTAACTAGTTAGTAATGTGTCTCTGTATTGAAATATAAACATGTGTAGTAGCGGTGGTTCCAGTGATTTGAATGAGATACTAATTAATTAATAAAAACCTAACCTATGAGTTTGATTGAGTTGCATCCCAATAATAGGGTAATACTCAACTATGATGCTCAAAGTGGTCCCAATGTTGCCATTATAATTCAAAATGACTCATTTTACATTCTTTCGCTCAAAAAGTAGGAACTGTAAATTTTTTTAAAAAAAATTGGCTTGGTAATTGATAACCATATATGTTTTAAAGTTAAAATTTTATGAGGATATTTTTAAAAAAATATATATATATATTCATAGACTTCCTCAAACCAATTAGTTTTATCGAGTGTTGATAAAAAAAAAATTAATTAATTTGATTGGGTCTATTTGCAAGATTCTTGCTAAGGTCTTATCCTCTTGTACAATCGGCATTTTTGGGTAGGCATAGCATTCTTGATGGTGTCTTGATTGCTAATGAAATAGTGGATTGGTAGAAAGTTAAGAAGTAAAAAGGGGGTGCTTATTAAATTGGATTTTGAGAAAGCGTACAACAGTGTCGGTTGGGAGCTTTTATTTAATCTAATGAGCAAATTTGAGTTTGGAAATAAATGGATCGAAATTTGTGTGTTTATTGCAAGGATTTTAGTCATAGTAAATGGAAGCCCACTGTCGGAATTTAATACGGAGAGGGGATTGAGGTAGGGTGATCCATTATCTCTCTTTCTTTTCAACATAATTGTTAATGCTTTAAATATTCTCATCATGCAGGCAAAGGGATTAGGGCTATTAAAGGGTGAGATTGTTGGTAAAGACGAAATGGGGGTGTCTTACTTGCAATTTGCCGTTGACACAATTCTATTTTTTGAAGCTAATTGGGAAGAAATTCTTATGTATCAAATGAATTCTTAGGTGTTTCGAGATCATTTCAAGATTGAAGCTTAATTGTGTTAAAAGTATGGTGACTGGTATGGCATTATTGATGAGTTTGCTATTGTATTGAAATTTCTTAGTCAAAAGCTTCCATTGAAATTCTTTGGGTTGCCATTATCTGCCAGTTCTAGATTGATTTCTACATAGAATCTGGTTGTGAAGAAATTTAAAGAAAAGCTTGCAAAATGGAAATTGAGACTGCTATTATTTGGTGGAAGACTTCCTCTTATTAAGTTTGTGTTGTCAAGCTTTCTTGTGTACTTTTTCTCCATTTTTGAAATGCAATTGGGAGTGGCTCGAGTGCTAAATAGAATTCAAGCTTCCTTTCTATGGGGGGATTCTAATTTGAAGAACAAAAGTCCTATGGTTAGATGGGAATGAAGTGTCTAAAGGCAATGAACTGGGTGGTCTAGGAATGAGAAGGTTAATAGACATTAATTCATGTCTATTAGCAAAATAGTGATGGCGATTTGGGATGGAAGAAAATGCCTTATGGAAATTGATCTTGTGCAGTAAGTTCCACTGCGATGGAGGAAAATAGTTTCCTAATTTCAACAATGAGATGAGAACCTCAAGATTATGGTTGGACATCATTCATGAAGCCTATATTAATCCAAGTCTGTTTAATTTCCTTATTTCCAATGCTCGAATTCAGCTTGGAAATGGAAGAAGAGTGTGCTTCTGGATTGATAAGTGGCATGGTAACGTTAGTTTGAGGGAGGCATTCCCTAGGTTGTTCTATTTGGCTCTTGAAAAAGAAGGTTTAGCACTAGATTTTCATGTGAGTAGAAATTTTGATGGGGAATGGAACTTCAAATTCGAAAGAAATTTATTTTCATGGAAAGTTGATAAAGTTAGAAGGCTTGACAATTATTTGTAGGATGCACCATCAGTTAGATTCAATTATCATGATCGTCATAGGTAATCCCCCAGGCTAGTTTTCTGTTAATTCTATGTGAAAAATATAGAAATCCCGTAGATATTGATTTATGATTATGTATCAATTTTAAACAGTAAATAACAATCCCAATCAAACAATCAAGACAAATCAACACAACAATTTAACATGGAAAAACCACAATTGGAGCGCCTCTAATTGTGATAAAAAAAACCACGGGCAAAAGCCACAAACAATCCACTAAGAAGACATAAAGGAATTACACAAGTGTACTCTCAATTACTTAGCGAATCTACACCTGAATCGAACTAACCCCTATGGGCCTCTTTCAACCCCGTCTTTACCTTGGAATTGTCTTGCCCAATGTTGAATCCACAATACTGATGTCGAATCAGGACGATGAGCCACTCTAGAATCCACCGACGCTTCAGGCTCGAATTCCTCGGAATCCACCAAAGAACAACACTCTCTTTTGTATTAAATGAAAAAACAATCCTTTGATGTATATTTCTGAAACCATGAGTTCAATACTCAATCAAACATCAAAGAAAACTAACAAAATAGCCCCAGATATAAACCCTAATATTCAAGAAGAAGATTTGGAAGCGAAACCCTAAAATCTGACTGAAACACATATTTATGGCAATTTGTTCCGCGATCTCTGCTCGAGGGCTAGAATGGTCGCTCGAGCGAACCAACGCTCAAGCACAGGAAATTTCGCTCGAGCGAGAAAAAACAACATCCAGTACTTTTGCAGGCGATCAAACTTCTGGAACAAAACATTCTCCACTAGAACGCCCAATCGGCCGCTCGAGCGAACAAGCAACTTCGAATGGCAAACATGAAAGAATTATCTTCTGAAACTTCTTTGCACAACGCAATTCGGGTTGGATTCACATCTAAGTACTCATAGCCTCACATAAATGAAAGAGAGAATAAAAGTACAACTGAAATGAGTTTTGTCAAACAGGATTACCAATAATAAAAACCTAACACTATGTATAAATGGTATTAAGGTAATGAGATCCCCTCTCTCCCTTTCTATTTCTCATTGTGACTAAGGGTCTTAATTGTCTTCTCTAAAAGGCTAGACACCGAAATATGATCTTTGGAGTCGCAATTGAGGCAGGAGGTCTTGTCATCTCTCATTTACAATTTGCAGATGATACAATGCTTTTCTCCAATGCAAATATCGAAAAGCTACAACATCTTAAAAGCATCATTTCAAATTTTGAGCTTATATCAAGACTTTGAATCAATTTTTCCAAAAGCTCAATCTATGGGATTGGTGTGAATAGGGATTTCCTTGACCAAGTAGCTTTACTTCTTGGCTGCAAATTATCTAAATTGCCATTAATTATTTGGGTCTTCCTCTTGGTGCGAACCCCAGATCCCGCGTCACTTGCCTATCATCCAAAGATTCAAATTCAAACTTGTAAGATATAAGAGAAACTATTTCTCATTTGGGGGAAGGCTTACCCTCATTCAAGCTATACTCACAACCATTTCCATTTACTATTTTTCCCTCTTTAAGATTTCATCATTAATGTGTAATGAATTGGAATCATTGCATCAGAAATTTCTTTGGGGCGACCTTGATGATAAAAGAAAAATTCAGCTCACGAGTTGGAATCTAATCACTGGAAGTAAAAGAAATTGGTGGCTTAGTATCACTTCTTTAAAGCTTAAGAACGCAGCTCTCCTTGCAAAATGGTAGTGGAGATTCGGAACTGAAAAACAAGCCCTTTGGAGGAAAGTAGTTGTTGAGAAATATGGTGGTATTTCAAGTAGATTGCCTTCTGACCTTGTCCCAACAATTTTCTCTAGAAGCTTGGATCTAGAGAAGACATCTCATTCTGGTCAGACGCTTGGTGTGACATTAAATCTCTTAGTGTTACTTTTAACTGATTATTCTCACTCTCCCAGCAAAAACAGAGTTCAGTGGCCGAACTTTTCTCTCTCTTTCAAATGGCAGTTCACAATGGAATCTTATCTTCAACATACAACTTCGAGTTTGGGAATTAGAAAAGCTTAATCAACTTTTGCATCAAATCAACTCCTTCATCCCTTTAGTACACCATCAAGTACAGAAAATAATTTTACTGTCAAGTATATATGCATTTCTCTTTAGAAGATAGTTGCTCCACCTAATGTTAAAGTGTTTCAATGGCTAGCTCTTAATAATAAAATTGCTTCTAGAGATCTTCTTCATTATCAGAGGATAATTTCGGTTGGTGCAGACAACTTTTGTGTCTTTTGTAAAGATGAAAGGGAAACTTCTAATCGTCTTAAGCTTCTCTGCTATCATTCATGGGCTGTTTGGTTTGCCATTATTAACTAGTTGGGACTGGATTGGGTCTACCGTAATTCTATCGAGTCACTCTCAAACGCTTGGTTCAACTCCAATTATAAGTGTCTCAAAAAATCTATTTGGGAAGCTTGTTTTCTTAACACCTTGTCACCACCTTGGTTATTTCCAAACTATTCATGCAACACTTAGACAATCACAAGGCTTACTTGATGGTGCTATGTCAGCCTAACTTACAAGTTTGCAAGAAAGAAAAGTAAGAAGATAAACAGAGTTTGAGAGAATGCTTTTGTATTTACCTTAAAACAATTTGTCAACTCTTAGATGGTTTGGGAGAAAATGAGATTCTCTCCTATTTATAGGCATCTTAGGCATTCTTTAGAATATTCCGGAACATAGAAGAAAGGAGCTATGTAGAAGCTTCTCATGAAAGTTTTCCTTATCCTACAGCAGGGTTCTAGTATCCTTCCTAAAAAAATCCATACAAATATCTACCTCATTTTAAAAGTATGTACAAGGGTCCTTTACCACTTCCATTTCTCTAGAAGGTTCTAGGAGGTTCTGGAAGTTTTTATTGCTTCCATTCCTCCAATTTTCACTTAAATGTTCTAGAACCTATTCTAGATCCTTCCATGTACATAGAATTATGTACCATATTTTCACATTTTCTCAAGTCTTCTAAGACCTTCCAGAATATTCCATTAGCCTCCCTTCCTTGAGACTTTCTCTTGATAGGCAATTCTGTCTAGGCAATCTAGTGGGACATGATGACTTGCTAGAACCTTTGGCTAGCAAGAAATTTTATATTATTCAAATTGGGGCAAGTGAATTGGGAAAAACTCATTGACACCATCAAAATCCATGTTGCCTTTTGGGTCAAATCCAAATCTGGTTTCCAAGGTTTTTCTATCAATGATTTTCTTCTTCACATTGATTAGGTTAGAAGAATCAAATACAAAAATAATAATAATAATAATAATAATAATAATAATAATAATAATAATAAGAAGAAGAAGAAGAAGAAGAAGAAGAAGAAGAAGAAAAAAAAAAGAAGTGTAGTCGCTCCTAGAAACTGTATTGTGTTTCATTCGGTTTTAGATAATTGGTTTCTTGCTTTCTTCCTAGTGTTTCCCTGTGGGATTGCACATGATTTTGCTTTCATTTTGGGTGCCAACCTCGTTGGGATGCAATTGTAAAGCTATGATGCATTTTCTTCCCTCAGTTTGTTTCTTGTACCTTATACTTTATCAATAAAATTCTTTCTTTTGCATATCCAAAAATAAATAAATAATAAATAATGGTGTGAATCTCGTTTGGAGGTAAAAGTTGATATGTCAAAACTGCTATGGAATAATGTGTCTTCCCTAAAGGTCCAATTCCTTGGATGGCTTGCTTGGAAGGATAGAGTCAAATCAGCTATATTCCATTGAAATATTGGTGTGATTGGGCCTAATGCAAGCGTAGTTTGCCAATTTTGTCATTCTTGTGATGAGTCTATGAACTATCTTTTTCTTCATTGTCCCTATGTTTGGAAAATTTGGTCAAGTTTGTTGTATTGGTTGGGTGTGCAGTGGGTTGTCGCAGCCTCTGTTTGTGAGCTACTTCAATGGTAGGCTCTCCCTTGTGTAGTGAATTGTGGTCAGTTTGGAATGCTAGAAATGAACGCAAGTTTAATGGGGCTCAGTTTAATTGAGTTGTGTCGTGCGATCTAATCAAAGTAGATTGGCCTTTTGGGTCAAGTATAATTCTAAAGGGGTGGTATTTTCAATTGATGATATTGTGTATAAATTTGATTCCATCAGGGGCAGCGTGTGACAATTGCGGTTGGGATGCTTATGGGTTTGCTTGAGGGTTGTTGTTTGATAGGCGATTTAGATGATTTGTCATCACAGATTGATTTTTGTTATCGGCATGGTGCCTTGCTGTCCCGCTTTTTTCTTTTTCTTTTTTTTTCTTTTGTTTTTTTGCTGTGTTTGTGGTGCTTTAGGGTTGCTGCTTAGGCATGCTGTTGTCATGCATTGTAGTTGGTAATCCCGTTTCATAACCAAAAGTTTCTTATATGATTCTATAATTCTAGATAAAATTTTACCTCTGCTTGACAATTACAGCAACAGCAACAGCAACAATAAAAATAAAAAATAAAAAAATAAAAGAAACAAAGTACTTGCCAAAATGCAAGTGGGTATAACTAATAAAAGGAAGGCTTGGACCAGGTCTTCTCTACCCTTATTGACCCTATATTCATTCCCAGCCAACATATAAGGGTGGTTGTGTTTCCTTTTACATTGCATTACTGAAGAAAATTGAACATTGATATAATATAAGAGAGAAATATTTTGAACCATGAATTGTAAAGTAACCCCCACACTGTTTTGGCAGTTTTCATCATACCAAAAATAGAAATATATATATATATACTAGGAGTGCGGGCTACGTGCGTTGCATGATAGCTCGTGCCCATGAGTTGATGTAATATATAAATTGAACTAATATTATTGTAAACTTCGTGAAAATTCATAATATGGATAAAAATATATAAATAAAACAGGAATTATACTTGAAACATCATCTATTTCTCAAAAAAGAAATAGAAAAAAGAACATAGTCCGAATAGAAGTGAACAAAAAGTCCTTCAAAATATACTCATATGTATGATAAATATGCACAGTCACGTAAAACAATAATGTTATACCAATAAATCAACAGATCATGTTTCTTGGTCTAGTTTAAAACGCAAGTTTCAAGTTTTGAGTCTTGCACCTGGTAGTTAAAATATAGATATACAAACACATGAAGTTTTCATAATTACAAGAAAAAACATAAATTTAAGGACCTCCAACCATAGCAAACTTAGAATAAGCCTGATTAAATTAGAGTAGCAATAAACATAAATTATTTAATAATAAAAGAGAACTAAACTAAGTCTAAATCATTTGAGACATAATATAATAGTTTTATTTGAATCTGCACAAACTTGCATAATTATACTGAAAAATCTAGAAAATCCCTAGATATCGATTTGTGATTATGTATCAAGAGATGTGGATGCACTCCGTTTTTTCTCTTTGTTATCACCAAAGCCAATGCCACTCTTGTCATAACACATTTGTTGAGACCCAATGATATTGTCCAAAGTCTTTGATCCTTTGTTCCAAAGACTAATAGTAGCCATAGAACACTTGAGGTCTTCCTCTTTCTTAATCATTAGTTTTTCCAAAGCAACTTGAAACAACTCAAGAGTTTCAATCTTTTCTTCATATGTTGCATAGATTTACTGTAGCTCATTCATCTCTATCTCACAAGTCAAGAGTTTTGCACAAAGGACTTGTCGATCATTAGCTATCTTGATGGCATCAATCCTAGCCTTAGAAATCTCCTCCTATAGTTTGACAATCTCACTTTCACATGCTTTGAGTTTCATAGTAAGTTTTTCATTCAATTTGGATAAGTTAAGAGATTCCTCATACAATTTTTCATAAGCTTGCTGAGGTTCTTCATCATCATTCCCTAAGGATTCATCATCAGTGTCATTCTTAACCGGCCTCTGCGGATACTCTATTTATCCTTCAGTTTCGGAAGCCGCCATGAAAGCAAGGAATTATTTAAGTCCCTCTTTGCCTTGATCTTCGTTGTCACTTTCATCTTTATCAGATTCTAATTCATCATCCCAAGTGATAGCGAGGGTTTTCTTCTTCCTCAAACGAGCTGGAATTTACAATGCCACTCAACTTCGCATAAAATTGATCAAAGATCTCACTATATTTCATTGAAAGGTTTTCGAAACTAGATGTGAGCCTTTGAAGTTTTGAGCGTTTAACAAAAGGAGTGTCCTCATGAATAGTTTGTAAGATATCCCAAGCCTCTTTTGCAACTTCACAATTGCAAATACGATTATACTCTTCAGGTGTGACGACGCAAAAGAGAGAATTGATAGCTTTACTATTTTAGTTACTATTTTGGTAATCAATTATGTCCCATTTATCAATTGGTTTAGGAAAAGTTACTCCATCAACGGTAATCGTTGGTTCAGTCCACCCATACATGACAGAATGCCAAACTTTTTCATCAATAGATTTCAAAAACGATCTCATTTGAGCTTTCTAAAAAGAATAATTGGATCCGTCAAGTAGGGGTGGTCGAACCGTAGAATTTCCCTCACGAATTGAATCCATTATCACAAATCAAACAAGATCTCGTTCTAATAGTTTTTTTAAAAAATAGAGCGACCAGCTCTGATACCAATTGAAAAATCTAGAAAACCCCTAGATAGTGATTTGTGATTATGTATCAATTTTAGCTAGTAAATAACAATCACAATCAAACAATCAAGACAAATCAACACAACGATTTTACGTGGAAAAACCACAATTGGACGCCTCCAATTGTGATAAAATAACCATGGGCAAAAGCCACAAAATAATCCACTAAAAAGACATAAAGGAATTACGCAAGTGTACTCTCAATTACCAAGCAAATCCACGCCCGAATTGAACCGACCTCAATGTGTCTCTTCCACCACCGTCTTCACCTCGAAATTGTCTTGCCCAACGTTGAATCCACAACACCGATGTCGAATCACAATGATGAGCCACTCTAGAATCCACCAGAGCTTTAGACTCGAATTTCTCAGAATCCACCGAATAACAACCCTCTTCTTTTTATAGAATAAAGAAACAATCCTTTGATGTATACTTCTTAAACCATGAGATGAATACTCAATCAAACATCAAAGAAAACTAGCAAAATAGCCCCAGATATACACCCTAATATCCAAGAAGAAGATTTGGAAGTATAACCCTAAAATCTAACCAAATCGCATATTTGTAGAAATTTGTTCCGCGATCTCCGCTTGAGCGCCAGAATGGCCGCTCGAGCGGACCGACGCTCAAGCGCAGGAAATTCCGCTCGAGCATGAAAAAACAACATCAAGTATTGTTGCAGTCGATCAAACTTTTGGAACCAAACATTCTTCGCTCGATCCCCGTCATAGTCAGCGAAGTGGCAAATATGAAATAATTGTCTTCTGAAACTTCTCTACAAGGCGCAATTTGGGTTGGATTCACATCTATGTACTCATAGCCTCACTGAAATAAAAGAGCGAATAAAAGTACAACTAAAAGAAGTTTTGTCAAATGGGATTGCCAAAAATAAACATCTAACATATACTATGTCCCAATCACTTGAAACATTCAAACGGAAACAAAATATGATAAGAAGATAATAAGCAATGAAAGAAAAGAATTGTGCAATTGAAACCATGGCCAATACCACAGATACTTCTAGTAATAGCACTGGTACTGCCAAGATCATAGTCACAGAGGGTGTGATTGCAATACAGTGTTTCAGAGCACATAAAAGAATAACCAAGAGATTATCATCACTAATCATAAAATAACGGATTGGATGGACAAAAAATGGAATGTTTTATAGTATTAAAAATTTCAGAACAGCTCTTTGCTGAGTTAAAGAAGAAAAAACAAAGTGGCAGCAAAGAAAGACCTGTCATTGTTTCACTTCCACCCCCATGTGAACACGCTCGCGTTCATGCACACGCAAAACCCAAAAAGAAAAAAGAAAAAGAACATAGACTTGTTACATAGCAACAAGCTGGAAAATTATAGAAATGAAATCATCAGTGCATCAAAGGGTAAGAAACCCTTTGATTGAGTGAGAGAAAGAGAAAGGGAGGTGTGTTAGGTAGCTGGTCCTTGTTCTCATGGATGGTGTATTGTTTCTTTTTAGTTTTGGTGTTCCATCAGTTGGCAATTAATCATCTGCAGCTTTTGATAACTTGGTCCCTTTGGATGTTTTATTACCAACAGTTGAAGAATGTTTTATCCAAACTTTCAAATCTAAACACTATGTACCATGCAAGAATGAGCAAAGCAGAATCATTAAGGTCCTAGATGACTATTGTCTAGTTCCATAACTTTCTCACAATTGTCAGTTCCGGGTGCCACACCAGCAAGCAGAAGTTGAGGTGCACTAAAAACAAACAGAAAGTTGATGTTTCTCTGCAGTGAATTCTCCTATAATCTCAAGCAACTAAAAACATAACCACAAGAGGCCATAAACTGGATGGAACTATATTAATGACAATGTCCTAGATTAAGGATGGGAGAAATTTTACATTAACAATTCCAGGGCTCTTAGCAATATCCCATGATCAAATTTTTTGTGATCTACAAGCGAGAAAGGAAATTTTTTTTTACATTAACCATGCAAATACAAAAAAAATACATGTCCAAGATCACACAGTAAAAAAGTTACCTCCCACAACTCTCTTGTAGAGTTGAGATGTCAAGTACCTGAAGTGACACAGCAGAAATATAAGAAAACATCAAAGAAATAGGTCGCAAGAATAAATGCTAGCGTAATTCAATATAACCACCATCTCTACATCACTCTGTGACTCATTCATTCTAAATCGACAGCTTCCCATTATTGTAATGTTAATGACCTATTAAACAGCATTATGAACCAGAAAAAACCCCATGCACTAAAGCGTGGATCCTGTATAGTATCTCATTAGAAAACATAATGTCTATTTGTTTCCTTCAATATTAAAAAAAACTTGGGAGTTGATAAGCAATATATTCAGCAAATAGGGGACATTTTCACCTAGAAACAAGAAAGACAGGAGATTCATTCAGTCATAAGCTTCAGTTGCAATCTTTTTAAATATCCCCAAATGATTTGCTTTAAATGCAAACTTGTCTTTATGATTTAACTCTTCAAATTAGGCACAGAGCTGGTTAATTGTCCAAAGTCTTGTACTGTCTGATAATCAACATCTATTGTCAATCACGTTTTTGTTTCAATTTATTGCCATATGAGGCACTGAATTGACACGCAAATTTAATTGCAGGTTTTGATATCAAAACGGTGGCGTTTTGATAAATGCTTTGGAAAGTTGACATATGTAACTGCATCTCTTGCAGTGTTTCCAAAAAACTGCAGGAAAAGAAAAGGAAAACCAAAGAAGTATTCTCAAGCAGAAATTTTTTTTTTTTTTCACATATGAATTAGAAATGCTCAGTTACATAATTACGTAGCAATGTAACAGTTCCTAGGATTGGAGACTGTTCTTTGTTCGTTGGTGGGTTCGAATAAAGAGAAAGGCGCAGAATGAAGTGAGGGACAACCATATAATGGGCGCCTATATATTAAGACGACACCGTTTTGAAAAGGCGTAGAATTTTCGCAATGTTTTAAGAAACGACATCTCATCGATCGTTTTTTTGGGTGAATAAACATCTCATTGATCTCCGGTGATTGGCACAGAAAACAACGCCATGTGACTGAACATAGTTCGTGTGCAAAAAGCGCAATATTTTATACTTGGGCAGCATTTCGAAAAACGCAACAAAAATTAATAAATAAAAGCCACAATAGACCCTTTCCCTTTTCTTTTTTTTTTTCCTTTTTTTTTTTTTTGGTGGTGCTAAAAAAATGAGACTACATTGAACAAGTAACCAACTCAAGTCTTAGTGAATTTCTATCAAAAAGAAAAAAAAAAAAAAAAAAAAAAATACCAATCTTTGATGAGCTACATCTCCAATTTGGGAAATGCTCCTAATGAAAAGAAAAAATCACAATTGACACTAACATGATTAGAAGGATGACGTGCCATCCTAATATCATGAAACCCTTGTAAATGAAAGGGATTAAGTATGATAATGTTACATGTTCATAACTATAATTGAAGAGAATATGAAAAAGAATACTTAAATCCTTGTGGGCACGAGGTAAAAGTTATAGAATGTAAAGTAAATAAATAATGAGCAACAAGATATATGTTAAATTTTGCTTGTGATCCACACAGAGATTACACTATAGTTGTTTTAAATTTTGTGAATACGAGGTGTATGTGTCACATCCCAAATTTAGGCATGACCGGTCGTGACCTACAGGAACTTAGCTCAAGGCACATATAAGCCTAAATATGAATCCAAAATCATAAAGAATAAATGTGATGATAGCGTAGAAATAAATAAATCAAAACACAATCCAGTGACAAGTCACAAGTCACAAGTATAAATGGTAAAACCAACCATAACCAACTTCTAAAAATATATACTAAATGGAACACAAACCGCCCACAAAATAAATTAATTCTAAATAAAATCCAACCATAATATATGCACAAAACTGACATATCAAGTTAAAACAAAATAATGAATGTCCTAGAGGTCCATACAATTGAGTCCCCGCTACGCCGTGAGTTGATAGCTTAGTGAGTAACAACATAGATAGTAAATACAGTTTTGAAAACAGGATTCAATTTCAAAATAAGATATATATCACAGAAACTAGATTGACATATAGTTTTGATAAAGATAATCTGTTTCAAAAATAAGATTTTACAGTTCAACAGTTAAAATTCTCATGTCTCTCAAGAACATGATAAATGGCATTTTTCACTTAAAACAGATTACAACATGAACACCAATAATTTTTTGGGTACCAAGAATAACAAGTAACATGGCACAAAGTTCTCAAGGCAATAAGCATGTTGGATCCAATATCGAACCAAGAGTCATCCTCGGGGTGGCAACCCGGACCTTTTCTCTAAGACGATCCGATTGAAGGTCACCTAACCTAACCTAGCCTAGGTCTTTTCTTTACAATCGTTGAGCACTAGAGTCATCACGGCCCAACTTGGATCTGTTCCCTAGTGGCCAGAGTCACCACACACAGTGGAATAATTTCCTTGGACTAAAATATACATATGGTCCCGATAATCAATACAATTCAGTTTCGCAAAACATAGTAGTTCACCATTATAAACATGAGACCATAACAAATAGTTTACAGTATGCCAAGTTTACACATGTTTCATAAATAATTTAATTCCATTGATAATATAATAATTTATCAAAACAGTTTAGTCCTGAAACAACAATTAAATTTTCCAACAGTTTAGGGTAGGAGAACATTTATAAAAATATGTAGCATGCAACTACTCACGTGAAAATGGAATAATGTAATCCTTGAATAGAGTATAAAAGTCCAACTAATACCCAGAACCAAGTATGAAGACTACACGTCACTACTAATTTAAAAATACTAAAAAATAAGAAACTAAGTAATCCCAAACTAAAGCGCACTAACACGGTTCAATCCAACCCACTGTTACTCTTAAATATTACTTAAGCTTATGTTCTTCAAGCTCTAAAATCACCCAAGACATGGGTTCAAATTGAAACTTAATTAAAAGTTACTTTAAGATAAAATAGAATTTTAAACAAGTTTCCCAATCTATTTGCTAACTTTGAAAATTAAAAAACCCCCTCCACATTGTTTGAAAAATTCCAAAACTCTCTAGATATCAATTTATAGATCCTAAGTTTCAAACCCAATTGGTTTTACTTGATTTACTTATCAAAATAATTAATTACAATTAACTATATCCAAACAGGGCGCTTTATGCAGCACTTTAAAGAAATTAATGATTCTCTTAGTATACACTAGCAATCAATGCAAGGCCAAAACTGTAAGAAACTAGACTCGTAACTGGTTCTAATGATGCTAATTTGATAATTTTCGGATTTATACCCAAAGAGAACGACACTTTCGAATTTACCGTTTTACACTAGTTTCTAGACAGATTTGAACGCACCAGTTAATATAGATTTTGACTCCCAAAAATTATAAAAACATTCTGGTATGCAAATCAATATGTAATTAATCTACTGTAAAAGTTTCAGTTCAAAATTCATCCATTTGATATGGCTTCTTGATTTTTAAAGTTTGTGTTTGTGTGCATAATTTTTTAGACTAAGAATTACACCCATTATTTCTCATCACCAACCATTGACTTGGCACCCGAACAGCCACCTGTTTCTCCTATTCCTTCCGCGCAACAAGCAGATTACACACATGTACCATCACAATATATAAATATAATAAATCAGGACAATACCTTAGAGTTGTTGAGCCACAATGGTGCTAGAAGTTCCTTTTTCTTCCTCTCTCTTTTCTGTCTCTTGCTCAGATGCTCTCTCTTTCTCCCTTACTCTCGCGTTGTTGTTGCTGTTCTCTTTTCTATCTCTTGCTCTCTCTTTCTCCCTCACTCTCATGTTGTTGCTTGGCTTTTGCTGCTGCTATATATTGTATTAGGTAACCTAGGGTTACTTTATGTATCTAAACAAAAGGCTCTAAATTATTATCTCTATATTATTTTATTTTCTATCTCCATTCATTTAAATAAAATATAACTATTATTATATCAAAATATACTTACTAACTTGCCCCCTATTTTTTTTTTTTTAAATAATAAATCTTGCCTCTAAATTAAAGACTTTCACCATAAATTTATTTTAGGTTTTAAAATTAATTAAAAGACCCTTCAATAATATTTAATTTGCACTTCAAGCTTCACAATCAAAATATTTGATATTGTAAAATAATTATTACTTAATTATTTATTTGATTTGTATATTCAGGTTCTCACAGTATGAATCTAAAACAAAGAGACATTTTTAACCTATATCTTTGACCATCTTATAATTAAGTTTACAATAGTCTTCCAATGTGTGGTAATGAGTGGAGCAGAGCAGAGAAGAGAGCAGAGAGGAGAGCAAAGAAGGGGTTGGATCCTTGTAATCAGAAAAAATAGAGGTCAAGGAGTAAGGATTGATGGGCTAAGGAGAGGTGTGTTTAACTCAATGGATCCAAAAGGACTGTTCATGAAGTTTGGCCTAGATAGGGATGTTTTTATCCCTTAGAAGAGAATGAAGGTAACAAACACACGATTTGGTTTTGTGAGGTTTGATTGTCTAGTAGCCACAAATATAGCTATCTAGAAAGCTAATGGATTATAGGTGGATAATAAAGTGCTAGTGGTGAAGAATGCAGAGTTTGGTAAGAAGGGTGAAGATTTTCAATCACATCATCAAAATCAGGCGAGGGGCTTTACTAGTTGAAGAGCTCCAATTGTAGAAGGTAGAGAGATCAAGACTCAGATCAGAGATCAAAGAACTTTTGTTGAGGTAGTTAATGAAAAGGAAAAACCGACCAAGTCATGTACCATAGCCAGAGTAATGGAGGAGGGAAATGGATGGCTCTATCAGAGTGTTATTATAAGGCTCAAACCAAATTTCTCTATCTATGATTTGAAGGAGGAGCTTGAAAAGAAAGGTGTAGAGGGAGTTTTGGTCAGAGATGGGGGAGGTAGAGATATGGTCATTAAATTCAAGTCTGTCGAAGACATGAAATCCAAACTTCACTTGTTCTATCCATGGATCAACCTTTGGAGTGAGTACATGACGCAATGAAAGTCAAGCCTAGAATTGGAACAGGAAAGAAGTTTTCAGATTAGATGCTATGGCATTCCACTAAACTTATGGAGTGTTAATACCTTGAAGCGAATTGAGAGTGTTTGGGGGGAGGTGGTACAATTGGATGGAGATTTAGGTCAACCACTCACATTCAATAGTGCTAAGATTTGTATTGTCACGAAGAAACTGGAGATAATCAATGAAGTGGTGAATCTTGAATGTAAAGGGCAACTCTTTCCAATAAGAGTGTGTGAAGAGTAAATAGTGGCTAAGGAAGTAATAGAGGCAACATGTAAATGTAAGGTTCATCTGAAGGACAATGAAGATTCGAACTCTAACACCATGGATGATCTTTAGTCAAGCTAACACACATGATGAGGTGGATAGGAGGAATGATGTGGAGCTGGTTAATGGACTGAATCTGTTGAACAGAAATGCTGAGTTGGAGGATGATAATGGCTAGTTGCATGCGTCAGTAGTAGCTAAAACAAAAAGTGACTTAGGAAGTGCAAGTGAAGGTGGCGCATGTGAAAAGAATTCAATGTTGAGGTTGGGGAATTCTGAAATTGAGGTTGGTGAGGTATGTCAAAGGGCAGATGGACAGGTTTATACGCCTGGTTTCATAAGAAGCATTAGTGGGTTAGGTCAAGAGAGGCCTGGAATTAATTCAGAGGTTGTTTTCTACCAAGCCAAGTCATGAGTGGTGGGCCAAATGAAGTTGAAGAAGAAGGAGATGTTAGGCCAAGTTTGGTAGCAAATCAGCCCACTCAATCTCAATTGATAAGGGATTAGTTGAAAGGTAAAGGTAAGAAGAAAAATAGAAGAAAATCAGGGTATGTTAAACAGTTGCAGATGGGAGGTTTTTCTGGTTTTGTTCGAAATTATGGTCATAAGAGTGCATCAACTAGCAAGAGAGGATCTAAAGGTATGGTCTTCATACTAGCATCAGCTGCGATTTCTATTTTGGGGGCATCCGGTAACAGCTCGGAGGTTGGAGCCTCAGTTCGTGAAGAAGCTGTGGCTACCCTTCAAGTGGGTTATGCTTTGGGGATTAAGTTTAATGGAAAAGAAGATGAGGCTTTGAAGATGGTTACAGAGATGGAATTGAAGGACAAATGAAGGATTCAAGGTGGGGTAGGAACTGCGACATAAGTAGTTCCGTTGGGTGATTTACAAAGTAGCTATTGTTTGTCCATGAAGACTTTATCTTGGAATTGTAGAGGTCTGGGGAGAAGGGAGCAGATGGATAATATTAGGAAGCTAGTTCGTGAGAGGAAGATTGATTTTGTTCTGCTCCAAGAAACTAAGAGTCAGCTTCTCTCTCAAATTGAAGTGAAATCACTTTGTCCTAGGGATAAAACGGAATTCATGTGTGTGGACTCAGATGGTTCAGCAAGTGGACTGGTGTATTTGGGATTTGGGGATTTTCCAACTTCTTGATTGCTATAGTAATAGAAATTTCATTTTACTCTCAGGTATTTTTTTGAATTCTTTTGAAGGTGTCTCAGTGAATGTTTATGCTCCGAATGTGGTGGGTTGTAGAAGTAAGCTGTGGGATGTCTTGTGTAATTTGAAATGCATATTTCCTGAACCTTGGTGCTTAGGAGGAGATTTTAATGAAATAAGAAGTGTGAGGGAAAAGAGATACTGCTCTAGCAGAGATAGAGGAATGATGGATTTCAACAACTTTATTGACAATTGTGAGATCTCATATATACCTCTCCTAGGTAGGAAATTTACTTCGTGTAATGCTGGGAAAGGGGGGAAATGTAGCAGAATTGATAGGTTCCTAGCAAATCCTGAGTGGTTAGAGGTGTTTAATTTCAAGTTGCGGGGACTGCCTAGACTTTTATCTAATCATTGTCCCTTATTGTTGATGAAGGATGATAGGGATTGGGGTCCTAGACCTTTTAGATTTATAAATGCTTAGACCTTACATCCAAGCTTTGCATCTTTTCTGGAGAAGTCTTGGAAAGAATCTGTAGTAGAAGGGTGGGCAGGTTACATTCTACAGAGCAAACTTATATTACTTTAGTTGGCTTTGGAAAAATGGAATGGTGAGGTGTTTGGAGATGTATCTAGCAAGATAAAGGCAGCTGAAGATGAAGTGAATAAGCTTGATATCTTAGCAGAAGATAGAGATCTAGTTGTGCTAGAGAAGATAAGAAGAAGTGAGGTAGTTAGTGAAGCATGGAGGTTTAGCAAAATAGATGAATGGATGTGGCTTTAGAAAGCTAGATTACATTGGTCTTTGAGAGGAGATAAAAATACAAGATATTTTCATATCATGGCAAGTAATAGGCAGAGAATGAATATGATGGGAATTTTGTTCATGAGGATCCATGGAGAGTAAAGCAGGAAGTTTATCTTTATTTTAACAAGCCTTTCACAGAGGAATGGAGAAACAGACCAACTCTCGGTGGCAACTTTAAATTTATTAGTAATAGCAGTGTAATTGAGGGGCTTGAGGTAGAGTTTTCAGAATAAAAAATTTGGAATGCCATTAAAAGTTGTGAAGGTAATAAGGCCCTAGGCCCAGATGGTTTCAATCTTGTGTGTTTTCAAAAGTATTGGAAACTAATGAAGGGGGAGGTTATGCAGTTTATGAAGGAATTTCATGCTCATGGCAGGTTGGTCAGAGGAATCAATAAATCTTTCATAACCCTAATCCCGAAAAAAGATAACTCAGTAGGCTTGGCAAATTATAGGCCCATTAGTCTTGTGGGTTCAGTGTACAAGATTCTGGCTAACATTCTCTCTAATAGGCTAAAACTTGTTTTGCCTAAAGTTATTATTGAAACTCAATCAGCTTTCTTGATTAATAGAAGTATCCTTGATGGTGTTTTGATTGCAAATGAAGTAGTTGTGGGTTGGAAAAAGTTTAAAAAAGAAAAGAAAATGAGGAGTGGTTCTTAAGATTGATTTTGAGAAAGCCTATGACTCAGTGAATTAGGAGTTTCTTTTTCCAATGTTGTCCAATTTTGGCTTTCCAATGAAGTGGATCTCATGGATCAAGGAGTGTGTTTCCATAGCTAATTTATCTGTGTTAGTGAATGGCCCACCAACAGATGAGCTCCACCCTCAAAAAGGGCTTAGGCAGGGTGATCCACTTTTCCCTTTTCTATTCAACATTGTGGCTGAAGGTCTTGATGGGCTTTTATCAAGAGCTGTGGACATGGAATTGGTTAAAGGTGTGAAAATAGGAACAAATGGGGTGTTGGTGTCTCACCTACAATTCGCTAATGACTCCATCCTTTTTTGTGAAGCTGAGTGGACAAAAATTAGTATTATTAAAAGGATCTTAAGGTGCTTTGAGCTTGTATCTAGCCTAAAAATCAATTACCATAAGTAGGGATGTAATCGGTTCGGGACGGTCGGTATTTAGGTGAAACTTTGCACCGAACCGTTAAAGTCGGTTTTATTATATTGAAAACCGATACAGATCAATTTTTTTACTAAACCGCACTGATTCAAACGGTTCGACTTAATGCGGTTTAATCGGTTTAAGTACTTTCAAAATGAGTCATTTCTTAAATTTGTAGTATAATAAATAATTTATACAACAATATTAGATTAGCCATTTGTACATAATTTTAAGCATATCCCATCCAACCAATCCAACCATTCACAAAAATACAAAAAATAAAAAATAATAATAAATACTAATGCTTGAAGCTTTTACTGAATTAGAATTAGAAATAAAATATAATCTAAGAACCAAAGTTTTAACATCAAAATAAAACCAAAACTTAAAACAATAATTTTATTATATGTAAACATCTACGGTCGGTTTCGGTGGAAATCGGTGTACAATATGTCAAAACCGGTACCGAACCGAAAACCGAAAAAAAATAATTTTCAAAATCGAACAGACCGATTTATATTAAAAAACCGACCAAATATGACCGGTTTGATTTGGTTCAATCAGTTTAGTTGGTTTTTTTGATTTTTCTAACATCCGTAACCATAAGAGTGTGGTATGTAGGGTGGGCATTGAGGAGGACATATTGGTTGACTTTGCTAATCTTCTTAACTATAAGACTCAAGCCATGCCATTTATGTTTCTTGGGCTTCCTTTAGGAGCCAACCCAAGTATGACAAAAACTTGGAAACTAGTCATAGATAAAGCAAAAGCTAAGCTGGCATGTTGGAAAAGAAGGCTTCTATCTGTTGTAGAGAGGCTGACTTTGATTAAGTCTATATTAGCTAGCTTGCTAGTGTATTACCTTTCATTGTTCAAGATGCCTGAAGGGGTTGCTAAGGAACTGGAGAGAATTCAAGCAGCATTCTTATGGGGTGGCTCAGACCTAAGAAGGAAGGTTCATTTAGTCAAATAGGAGGAAGTAACAAAGAGATTTGATCAAGGTGGGTTAGGAATTAGAAGGATCAAAGATGTAAAATTTTCGTTATTGTTCAAATGGTGGTGGGGATTTCCAAATAAGACTAAGTCATTGTGGAGAAAAGTAATTTGCAGCAAATATGATCTTGATACCAGTAGTTGGTTGCCATCAAGGGAGGTAAGTTATAGATATTCAAGGGTGTGGTATGATATTGTCACTCTAGCTGATTATAATCCTTCTATGATAATGAGTTTCTTGAATAATTTTAAGATAGAAGTTGGAAATGGGGAAAGGGTAAAATTTTGGGAGGATATCTACTGTGGCTTTCAATGTCTGAAATTGGAGTTTCCAAGACTGTTTAGTCTCTCTTTGGAGAAGGGAGGCACTCTTAGGAGGATCCTTGATCTGGGAGATGTTTTAGGGGAATGGAACTTGCTGCCTAGAAGGGAGATATTTGAATGGGAAAGGCTTGAGTGGCTGAAACTTGTAACAATTCTATCAATAAGGCCTATAATTAGAAGGGAGATCAGTGACTATTCACGGTGGGTTGCTAATGACTCAGGTATTTCCTCTGTTTTTTCTTTATATTCTCTTTGCAATTTGGATGGGGCCACTCAGCCCAGGTTATGTAAATTGGTGTGGAATTCAGTTTTGCCTCCTAAAGTGAATTTCTTCAGCTGGCTTGCCCGGAAACACAAGGTGAAGACATCTGCATTTTTACAAAGAATTGGTGTTCTCAATGGTACCTCCTCCATAACTTGTAGTTTTTTGTAAGAATGTTGAGGAATATGTGATTCATGTGTTATTGCATTGCCCTTTTGTTTGGGAAGTGTGGTTAGCCTTATTAAGATGGTAGGGTGTTGAATGGGCCATTCTAGGTTTTGTTGAAGAAGTATTGCTCTGGTGGGAGAGTCAGATTCTAAAGAAACAAGATAAGCAGATATGGAGAATGATTTCCCTTGCTACCCTATGGTCCATATGGAAACTCAGAAATGATTGTGTATTTAGGGATGCCAAACCTACAATTTTGGAATTGTGTGAGCTTATAAAAATCAGAGTTGCATTATGGTTCAATGCCTCTTACAGAGTTCTTCAATATTCTGTAAGTGACTTTATGTTCAATCTAAATCAGTTCAGAGTATGCATTAGTGGAGGTTAAGTTGGTCTTGATTTAGGGGGTGAGGCTTGTTGGGCATATAAGTAGGATGTGTTGCAGGATATTGTTGTGTTGATTATAGGTTAGTGGTCTGCTGGGTTAGGAGGGAGTCTGCAAGTATTTGCTGGTTTAAGTTTTGTTTCTACTATGAGAGCAGATTTTGCATTGGAGGAGGTTGAAGTTCTGCTATTATGTTTTATCTCTGTGGCTGGGTTAGGTTTTGCTTGGTTGCTGGTGGATTTGGATTTGGATGGCTGCTATTACTGGCCACTGTTGTTAGTGATGATGCTGGAAGGATTTGGCTTATTTGAGTATGGATAATGTTGTTACTAATGGCTAGGAAGTATTGGTGTTGTTACTTTTGATATTGTTCTGTTTTTGGTTAGTTGCTCACCAACTTAATGTGATGCTACAGTAAATTAGGCTTGTTCTATGGTGCCAACTTAGTTGGGATCATATTTTTTTGCTATGATACTTGTGCATCTATCCTCTTTATTGATGTATCATGTAATTCATTATTTATCAATAAAATTCCTTTTTTGCTGATCCAAAAAATAAAAATAAAAATGAGGTGTATGAATCTACATAGAATATAAACACAAAAGGAAAAAAAAAAATTAGAGATACATTCTCAAATACAGACTAAACAAAACAAAATGACAAAAAGTGATTCTACAAATATAAAATTGAAAGAAAATGCTGGGTTGTCGAGAGAAAAATAAATTTCTAAGAGGCAAATACAAGAACTTTTTTTTAATTTAAAGATCACGGAGAAATATGGCATACCATCTTGACCAGTTTAAACATCATGCTATCCACGCAACTCATTTCCACTAGATAAGCTTCACCAATAACATTTATAGGGGATAATTGCAGTTGTAGTTCTTCTACAAGGAATATAACATAATCATCAAATGGATCTCAAAGAATTTACCTATTTTCTTTGTCCTTTATGATAAAATATTGATACCTATTCTTTATTTATATATATATTGGATATCTATTTTTCATTACAAAACGATAGAGAACACAGTAGAAAAAACCATCAAACCAAATGGCCATCATATCATAAAGGATTCATTAACCAGGAAGCAACGGAGGCTTCTCGAAGCATTAATACCGATTTAATGCATAAAATCAGTATGACAATTTGCTGATTGAATCCCAACTTAACTGAAAAACTTCTTAACATCAATCAAATTTGGTTAATTGTGTCATCAAATTAAATGGAGCTAATAAAATGGTGAGTCTTGCCTTTTTGATCAAGATTTGACACGTTAATGAAGTGTTTTTTTTATTGAATCAATGTTCAAGTTCGAGTCTCATCTCCTAACATTTAAAAAACGTTGTAGCAACTTCAAAAATACAAATAAAAGAATAAATGACAATTTAATTCTAAACTTCTATTCTCTACGTCAAAAGTAAATGCTTGTTTGTCCGCACACACAATTAATAAACATCACACGTCTTTCTCTCCTTGATAAAAAGAAAAAAAAATTATCTCACCACTAACTTAACATGATATAAATGGTAGGATTATGGACACCCAGAAAATAAACAATAAATAATCACACACACAATCGAGACACAAATATTTATATGATTCAGCTCAATGCTTACGTCCACGGAACAGAAATTAAGTTTTCACTAAAACAGAGCAATTGCAAACAACTGGTGGAGGAGAAAAATTCTCTCTCAACTCATAGCTAAGTTTTCACTAAAACAGAGCAATTGCAAACAACTGGAGGAGGAGAAAAATTCTCTCTCAACTCATAGCTCTCTCCCTATAATTTCTGATACAAATGAGCTTCCCCCTCCGTCTTTATTTATACACAAAGCTGAGAGGTGTGAACGTTCGGGTTGATAACTGTTTCTTCCTATGGATGATCAGTTCATAGCCACCATTCTTGAGCTCTCTTGAAGCTTCCATTCCAGCTTCTTCTAACACTTGGTTAGTCTCCAATCTTGACTTCCATGAGCTTCCAGAATGGTGTGGATTCACAATAATTCTCCCTCTCCACACCAATGTGCCCAACCAACTTCTCACTTCAAGTCCGTCGCGGTTAGATTCTTGCAAACCTCCAGTTTGTCTCTTATGACAACCTTGGTCATCATGTCTGAAGGAATCTTGTCCATGTGAATCTTCACCAACTTATCAGCTACTTCTCCATCACTTCTCGTATCCAATGATATCGGACATCAATGTGCTTTGTACGGGAATGGTACATGGAATTCTTGCTCAGATCAATTACACTCTGACTATCATAATGTACCTAGTACTCTTCCTGCTGTAGACTTAATTCTTGGAGAAACCACTTGAACCACAACATTTCCTTTTCGGCATCTGCGGTAGCAATGTATTCTGCCTCTATTGTAGATAAAGTCACACACTTTTGCAATTTGGATTGCCATGAAACAGCTCCCCTTGTAATGGTGAACAGAAATCTTGATATAGACTTTCTACCATCAAGATCACTTGCCATATTGGCATCTGTGAAACTAGCCAAAATTGGTTCAGCACCCCCAAAACATAGACACATCTTTGAAGTTCTCTTCAAGTACTGAAGAATCCATTTGTTTGCCTCCTGATGCTCATTTTCTAGATTGGCGAGGAATTGGTTCACAACACCAACTGCGTGAGCTAAATTTGGCTGGGTACACACCATTGCATACATCAAACTCCTTACTATTGAAGAATAGGGGATTGCCTCCATTTTTTTTCCTTTCAAAGCTGGTCGTGGGACACGAACGCTTTGTCACCTTGAAATGGTTGGCCAGTGGTGTGTTGACTGGTTTGGCATATTTCATGTTGAACCTTTCAATCACCCGTTCAACATATTTCTCTTATGACAGCCTTATCTTCTTGGCTTTTAATTTCTGATACAAATGAGCTTCCCCCTCCCTCTCTATTTATACATAAAGCTAAGAGGTGTGAACGCTTGGGTTGGCAGTCGTTTCTTTCTACGGTTGGTCGATTGGCAGCCACCATTCTTGACCTCTCTTGAAGCTTCCATTCCAGCTTCTTCTAACACTTGGTTAGTCTCCAATCTTGACTTCCATGAGCTTCCAGAATGGTGTGGATTCACAATAATTCTCCCTCTCCACACCAATGTGCCCAACCAACTTCTCACTTCAAGTCCGTCGCGGTTAGATTCTTGCAAACCTCCAGTTTGTCTCTTATGACAACCTTGGTCATCATGTCTGAAGGAATCTTGTCCATGTGAATCTTCACCAACTTATCAGCTACTTCTCCATCACTTCTCGTATCCAATGATATCGGATATCAATGTGCTTTGTACAGGAATGGTACATGGAATTCTTGTTCAGATCAATTGTACTCTGACTATCACAATGTACCTTGTACTCTTCCTGCTATAGACCTAATTCTTCGAGAAACCACTTGAACCACAATATTTCCTTTTCGGCATCTGTGGTAGCAATGTATTATGCCTCTATTATAGATAAAGTCACACACTTTTGCAATTTGGATTGCCATGAAACAGCTCGCCTTGTAATGGTGAACAGAAATCTTGATATAGACTTTCTACCATCAAGATCACCCGCCATATTGGCATCTGTGAAACCAGCCAAAATTGGTTCAGCACCCCCAAAACATAGACACATCTTTGAAGTTCTCTTCAAGTACTGAAGAATCCATTTGTTTGCCTCATAATGCTCCTATCCGGGATTGGCGAGGAATCGGTTCACAATGCCAACTGCGTGAGCTATATCTGGCTGGGTACAGACCATTGCATATATCAAACTCCTTATTGTTGAAGAATAGGGGATTGCCTCCATTTTTTTTCCTTTCAAAGCTGGTCGTGGGACACAAACGCCTTGTCACCTTGAAATGGTTGGCCAGTGGTGTGTTGACTGGTTTGGCATATTTCATGTTGAACCTTTCAATCACCCGTTCAACATATTTCTGTTATGACAGCCTTATCTTCTTAGCTTTCTTGTCATGTACAAACTTCATGCCCAAAATCTGCTATGCTAGGCCTAAATACTTTATGTCAAAATACTGCAATAAGTCCTTTTTCAACTTGTCGATCATAGCAATATCTTGTCCGATGATCAGCATATCATCAACATACAGCAATAGGATGATGAAGTTTTCATCCAAAAAATTTTGAAAGTATGCACACTAGTCCACTACCATTCTTGTGTACTCATGATCCACCATGAATGAATCAAACTTCTTGTACCATTGCCTCAGTGCCTATTTCAGGCCATAGCGACTCTTCTTCAATTTGCAAACTAGAGTTCCTTTCCCTTTAACTTCAAAACGTTCTAGTTGCTCCAGGTACATATCTTCTTCCAAATCACATGAAGAAAGGCAGTCTTGACATCTATCTATTCTATCTCCAGATTCAAGTGAGTTGCTAATCCCAAAACTACTTGAATCGAAGTGAGCTTCATAACTGGGGAGAAGATCTCATCAAATTCAATTCCCTTCTTCTGCCCAAAACCCTTGACAACTAATCGAGCTTTATGCTGAAGCATTTTCCCATTGCCATCTTTCTTCAACTTATACACCCATTTGTTCTTCAAAGTTTTCCTGCCTCTTGGAAGTGGAACAAGCTCATAAGTGTGGTTCTTTTGTAAAGAACTCATCTCCTCCTTCATGGTTTGCATCTAACAGTCTTTCTCTGAATGACTATTTGCTTCTGAAAAACTCTTGGGCTCCTCCTCATTAGTAATCAGAATATACTAAGCAGCGGGATATTTGGTTGATGGCACAACAACTCTTCCTGATCTTCGCAACTGAGCTCCAGTTGCTTTCGGTTGATGGGGTTGCTCCCCCTATCCAACACCCTCTTCATCTGGTTCTTCATCTCTTTCTTCATAATCCTCAATTTCTGGCATAGGATCCTGCAACTTTGGCACTTCTGGTTATACCTCATCATATCTAGCATTTTGTGATGGTTCTAGAGATGGAAACACGTCTAGAGTGATGACAACTCTAGACTTTGCAGACTTCTCAAAATCTACGACGGTCTGGGCTTTCTGTAACATAACATCTCTCCTCTAAACATCTTCTTATTCACTAGGTCCCACAACTTGTACCCAAATGTTACATCTGAATAGCCCACAAATATGCATGGAGTGGACTTGTCATCAAGCTTTTATATGTTTTCTTTGGAGATGTGTGGAAATGCCTTACACCCAAAGACTTTCAAGTGAGAATATGATACCTTTCTTTTGAACCAGACTTCCTCAGGTATTGCAAAATTCAGCGGGATTGAAGGCGACTTATTAATGAGATAATAGACTGTATGAGCGACTTCAGCCCAGAATGACTTTGGCAACTTTGCCATTCTGAGCACGCATCTGAATTTCTCTGCAATAGTGCAATTCATTCTCTATACCACACCATTATATTGTGGGTGGAGGGAACAGTTGTTTCATGTCGGATACCTCTGTTGGCACAGTATGCTTCAAAACATTAGAAGTGTACTCGCCGTCATTGTTTGTGTGAAGACACTTTAACTTGTTTCCAGTCTCTCTTTCCACCATTTCATAGAACTTTTGAAAATATTGGAATACCTCATCTTTTGTCTTTAGCAAATACACCCACAAGTTCCTTGATGCATCATCAATGAAAGTCAGAAAATACTTGTGGCTGCTAAGTGATTCTACTTCGATGGGGCCACAAACATTTGACTAGACCAAGCTGAGCAATTTTGATTTCCTATTGCTCGTTGAACTGAATAATACTCGATGTTGCTTGCTATAAAGGCAATGATCACATGGCCTAAGAGCATTCCCTTAGATAAGGGTATCCTGGATTGCTTCGCTAATAGATGCAATCTTTTTTCACTCATGTGGGCTAGTCTTCTGTGCCATAAGTCAGGTGACTCATTGTCTTCTACTACATTGGGACTCCTGGGATGGATCTTCGTTTGAGTCTTGTACAGCGTGGAAGACATTTCTCCTCTAGCGATTGTCAAAGCTCCTCCTGTTAGCTTCCAACGACCATTACTGAATGTACTTGTATAGCCCTGTCGGTCCAGGGCACTTTTGGAGATAAGATTGAGATGCAAATCTAGAACATGCCTCACATCTTTAAGAACCAGCTTGCATACGAAATTAGTCTGAATGCTAATGTTTCCAATACCCACAATCTTTGAATAGAGAACAGTGCCAAAATCTCTACCATTGTACAAGAAGAAGAGTTCTCTATAGGAAGTGGCGTGGTAGAATACAGTTGTGTCTATCACCCACTTTGTGTGGCAGTGGTCAGCCATGTGATAACAATTCTCCTTTTCACCAACTGCAAGAAGTATTTCATCAGTTGTTGTGGCTGTCATGTTCTCATCTTCCTCTGATTTAATGCTTTGGCCTTTATCTTTCCAGCTTGGTCAGTTCCTCTTTATGTGACCGTTCTAGCTGTAACGCTTCAAAATAATTACTATAACCCATACTCAACATCAATCAGTGATCACAGTGACAAAGTAGTTATCTTTCATTGATTTACAATTCAACTTTACAAAAGAGTGATATATTAGAGACAATATGAAAGTTAGACAACTAAGAAATGCCCCAAAGGCTTACATCTTTCCAAGACGATGCTTGGTTACAACAAAAGCATACTTAAGTCCAATACAGTTTAAGCCCTTGGCTTGTACAAAAATAAATATACCAATACACAAAAGAAGCTCCCGCTCCAAGTCCTCTCAAGCTATTGCCTTGGCAAAGGCATATCATCAGCACCTGAAATGCTTTTCTCACATAGGGTGAGCCAAAGTCCAGTAGAAATAATCTAACACAGTATATGAATCTTAACAAAGCTATAAGGTGAATGCATATGCAATGCTCATGCCAAAACATTTTTATATCTCTTTCCAAAACCATGTAATGCCATATAATATCATAAATCACTTTCTTTGTAATAAAAAGATAGGGCAGTGAATCACGCTTTGGGAATTTCAAAACAATACAACATTTCTCGGAAATTTCATCCGAAAGAAACCGTAAATGGAGACCCATGTAAACATAGGCTATACTAGCACTACTATTGCCATTTCAAAAAAATTTCGTCCACGGGATCGGCACCCATGTATACGCATGGTTGTAGGACTTCCACCATAGACACTCATGCCAACTTATTTCAACAGTACAATATATGTTTCCCAAATTCGCCTATTTTTCTCAAAATGATATACATTTCCAATGTATAAGCGTGAGACAATATTTAATGCAAATGAATGAGCAAATAGTTTCAATTTTCCTAATTCACATGCAATTTCTTCAACATTCATAGCTATCATCCACCGATAGCCCAATACAGATAAACAATTATCAATAAAGATAAACTCTCCAAATTTTCAAGAGGTGAGTGATATTACATATTTAACTCCACCATCCTCATCAACACCAATTCAATTTCACAATTTCAATATCAATCTCATAATATATAAAATCAACATTTGAGGCATTTAGGGAAAAATCCAAATCCTTTCCAAAATCAATCCTAATATTCAAAATCAATAATTTATTCCCAACTCACCATTATTTTCCGTATCAAAATCATTTTCAAGTACCCATCTAAAAAACCCTTCTTTTGATTTTTACCCAAAACCCTAGATTGTTCCAAGTCTTCCAAAATCACAATATTGTTTAGAAATAACAAATAACTAAGTTAAAACTGATAAAAGAGTGGAGATATCCCTACCTCAAGCTTAAAATATGAGAGAGAGTGTGTAGAAAACTCAAAGATTTCAAAAATCAACTTTGCTTCGATTAGAATGAAGCCATTGTCGAGCTCTACCTTTTTAACAAAGGGACACGGGTGAAAAGATCGACGGATCTAGGTGGGTTTGAGTGAAACAGATGAGTTTTAGAGAGAGAGAGTGAGAGAAATTAGGGTTTTGAAATGTTTAGAGAGAGAGAGATGTGAAAAAGTGACTCAGAAAAGTGACTTTACGAACTGATATACGCGTAATTCGCTCGAGTGCAAGATATGTCGCTCGAGCACAAGAAGTTTCGCTCGAGTGCAAAATACAAAATTCCAGTCACCTTGCTTGGTTTTCAGTTTTCCAAAACACTTTTCAGAAAATTCTACTTTCTTATTTTTCGTGTTTTTTTTGTTTTTACTGAATTTTTTTAAATATTTTAAGCACTTTTTTTTTTTACTTTTTAGACACACCTAACATAAATACACCTAAAAAGTAAAAAAATTGTAAAAAAAATCTTTTAAAAATTCACTAAATACCAAAAATACAAAAAAAAATACAAAAATTCAGTACATTTTTTGTATTTTTATGTATTTATTAATTTTTTAAAATATTTTTTCACAAATCTTTTACTTTTTAGATACATCTAAGTAAGGTGTATCTAAAAAAGTAAAAAAAAATGTTTAAAATTTAAAAAATATTCACTAAAAACGAAAAAACACAAAAACCAAAAAAGTTAATTTTCAAAAAACTCAATCCAGAAAACTCAAACCAAACACAGTGAGTAGTTTTTCACACAGAAGACCATAGCTCGAACACAAGAAGTATTGCTCGAGTGAAGAATATACACTCCCAGTATTTTTGCAAACCTGCAAAAGTACTGGAGGTTCACAAAGATCACTCTAGCGCAAAAAGTGTCACTCGAGCGTAGGAATAAAATTCTGGGCATCAAGAACTTGAAAAACAAGTTACCAACCTGTTCCAAAGGTAAACAACACGTCCCAAAAGCCAAACTCAAAGAGAGATAAGGGGAAACAAGACATGAACAACTATATAAGACAATGAAACCCAGATCCAAAACATACAATGGGTTCGGTCTAAACCAGAAAAGCTATAACCTCCATCTCTTAGGGAATTTCGTCCCCAAAATTTAAACCAAACATTAAAACCAATTTTAAACCAATTACAATAATGATGGTCATTCAAATTTGTCACCATGACCCATCCACAAGTCATCCATTCTCATCAACATGATAAACGAGTTTTCAATACTGAATATACATTGCTTATATTCTCATCCAAAACATATACAATGTTTATATTTCATTAACATAACAAAGTTTTCAATATATGTTCAAACATCAACAAATAGGTCCGAATACTTCTCATGGACGTCCGCCTCACGCTCCCAAGTGGCCTCCTCAACCCCACGGTGTCGTCACAACACCTTCACCAAAGGAATCGTCTTGCCTCACAAGACTTGGTCTTGAGTATCCAAGACTCTAACGGGTCTCTCCTCATACGAGGCATCCTCATCCGCCTCTAACTTAGTCTAATCTAACATGTGTGAAGGATTCGACTCATACTTTCAGAGCATATAGATATGAAACACGCCATGTATCCCGGAAAGCTGTGGTGGCAAGGCCAAACGATAAACTACCTCTCCAATCTGCTCTAGGATCTCAAAAGGCCCAATAAACCTAGGAAACAACTTCCCGCTACTCCCAAACCTCATTAAACCCCGTCTAGGTAATATCTTCAAAAAGACGTGATCTCCCACCTCAAAGGATAATGGTCTCCTCCTACGGTCGGCATAACTCTTCTGATGACTATGAGTTGTAACCAACATCTTACGGTTAAGTGCAATTTTCTCCGTTGTTTCTCAGACTAACTCTGGACCCAAAATTGGTGCATCACCCACCTCAGCCCAACACATAGGGAATCGACACAGTCGGCCATTTAAGGTTTTAAACGGTGCCATACTAATACTAGACTGGAAGCTATTGTTGTAGGAAAACATCACCAAGGGCAAGTGCCTCTCCCACGACCCCTTAAAGTCAAGAATACAACCTCGAAGCATGTCCTCAAGGATCTGACTAGTACGCTCTAACTTCCCGTCAGTCTGAGTATGATAGGTGATACTAAAAGTCAACCTGGTGCCAAAGGCATTCTGCAAGCTCTACTACAACCCAGCTGAAAAATGCGGATCTCTATCTAAAACAATAGTCACAGGGACCCCATGAAGTCGAATTATGTCCCTAATATAAAGGTCAGCTAGATAATCTACTGAGTCACTCGTGCACATAGGTACAAAGTGTGTTGACTTGGTTAATCGGTTAGCCACCACCCAAATGGCATCATTACCCCGTTGAGTCCTCGGAAGACCCATAACAAAACCCATCGTGATATGCTTTCACTTCCATTCGGCTATAGGCAAGGGTTGCAACAAACCTGCTGGCCTCTAATGCTCGGCCTTTACTTGTTGACAAGTAAGGCATCTCGATACAAACACGGCTACATCCTTCTTCATTCCCTTCCACCAAAAATGGCACCTAAGGTTATGATACATCTTTGTGCATCCCAGGTGCACAGCAAGGTGTGAATGGTGAAATTCTCAGAGCGCTTCTTCTCGGAAAGACTTCGGCACGAAAAGATGGTCAAAGTATCTAACACCCGAGTCGAAATACACGTTCAAGACCTTCTTTACCTTTTCACTAGAGATCTTCTCTCGGAGGGTTTCTACCTCAAGGTCACCCCTTTGTGCATCTATAACTCGGCTCATAAGTGTAGGTTGTGCAACTACCAAAAACAAAGTTGCCAACTCAATGGACTTACCAAGACGCAAGTCAAACTCACCAATAGCACCCAATATCTCCCATTCTTGGATGGTAATACAAGCTACACTACTAATGGATTTCCTACTCAAGGCATTGACCACTACATTGGCCTTTCCTGGATGATAGTGCAACTCAAAATCATAGTCTTCCATAAACTCCATCCACATCCTCTGCCTCAAATTCAGATCTTTCTGTGAAAACAGGTACATCAGACTCTTATGATCAAAAAACACCTCAAACTTCTCACCATAAAGGTAATGCCTCCAAAATTTCAAGGCAAAGATCACAGCTGCTTGTTCTAAATCATGGGTAGGATAGTTCCTCTCTTGTGTTTTCAATTGACGTGAGCCATAGGCTACTACCTTTCCCTTTTGCATCAAAAAACAACCCAAACCTTCCCGTGAAGCATCCCAATACACCGAATAGCCCAAACCCCTCTCTGAAATAATTAACACTGGAGCAGTGGTAAGTCTAACCTTAAGCTCCTAAAATGACTTCTCATAAGTCTCACTTCACACAAACTTGATTCCCTTCCTTGTCAGTCTAGTCAATGGCGAGGCTAATCTAGAGAAATCCTTCACAAACCGACAGTAATACCTAGCCAACCCTAAGAAACTACAGATCTCAAAGGCATTCTTAGGTTGTTCCCAATCTTGTGCTGCTTCTATCTTGGATGAATCTATAGTCACTTCTCCCCCGGATACCACAAGGCCTAAGAACTTTACTTCTCTCAACCAGAATTCACACTTCCCTGAACTTAGCATACAGTTTGTGGGCTCTAAGTGACTCAAGTACAACTCGCAGGTGTTCCTTGTGCTCCTCCTTTGAGGATGAGTAAATTAAAATGTCATCAACAAAGACGACTACAAAGCGGTCTATAAATTTATGGAGGATTTGATTCATTAAATCCATAAACATGGTTGGTGCATTGGTTAGCCCAAAAAGTATCACTAGGAACTCATAATGGCCATACCGCATATGAAATGCCATCTTCTGGATGTCTTCCTCCCTTAGCCTCAACTGGTGATAACCCGATCTCAAGTCTATCTTAGAAAAGCAGCAAGACCCTTTCAGCTAATCAAACAAATCATTTATACGAGGCATTGGTTATTTGTTCTTAACAGTTACGTGGTTTAATTTCTGGTAATCTATACAGAGTCTTAGTGCATCATCTTTCTTCTTGGTAAAGAGAGCTAGTGCTCGCCAATGCGAAGTACTAGGGCGAATAAAATCCTTATCTAACAATTCCTAGAGTTGAATCTTCAACTCACTCAATTCAGCAGGTGCAAATCTATACGGTGCCATGCCAGGCACTAAATGAATAGAGAACTCAATTTCACGGTGAGGTGGTAAACTAGTGAGATCCTCAGGAAAAACGTCCGGGTATTCACAACCTACCCTTGGCAATTCGACTCTGACTTCATCACACTCTCTACTCAAGAAGTTTGCCAGAAGACAACTAAGTTCACTCAAACCTCATGAATTACATATGGGCAACGAAGCTCCATCAACTTTGTCCCCCATGAAATAAAAACAATCGCCACTCAAGGTACATACAGTAACCCTCTAACAGTAACAATCTATGACAGCTCGATACGATGATAACCAGTCCATACCCAATATTGCATCAAAACTCGATATGTCAATCAACACAAATGCAAAAAGAAGTCGGCGACTGGCAACCTTTATCTCACAACCCCAACACCCTTATTCTAATGCAATCTCACCACCAACAGATGACTCTACACTGAGTGGAGATGCTAACCGGACCAATTCTAACCCCAATATCGATGCAAATGGAGACGAGATGAATGAATGTGATGCACCCGTATCAATTAACACATTGGCAATAGAATTACACAATAAGAAGTTACCTCGCACTACAGAAGGCGCTAGCACTATGTCTAGCGTAGTAACAACATACATACACCCTGTTGGTCTTTGCTCCACCTGCTTACCCCTTAGAGCGTAAGTTTGATACATTGACTGGGTAGAAGAGTCCCCCTGATTAGCCTTCGAGGCCTGTATTGATTGGGTAAGCTGATGACTCTGTATCTGCCTCAAACTGAACACACCAGGGATGCCACCCAACTAAGGGCAAAACCTTTTCATATGCCCTGACTGCCCACACTGATAACAAGTAAGCGGCTGCCCTCTCTCGTGACTCTAGCTTTGAGAATGAGCTGTAGATAGTGCAGATTGTTGCCCCCTCCTCTCTACAGGCAAGCTGGAGAATTGTGACTCAACTAGCCACACTTGTAACAAGAGAAACCTCTCAGATTACCTCTCCTTGAACCTGACTTCAGCACAGGAAAGGTAGACCTAGACTATGTTGCTTGGGACTGCTGTGTGGTGGTGCCTCTCTACCTTTTATTATCTTGACTCTACCCATGAACCTCCTGACTCCTCTTGGAGACCCTCATCCGTTCCTCATCTACCTAAACTATGGTCTCAAGATGAGCCGCTGCCTCCAGAAGATGTTCGTAGTCCCTAATCATTGACCCAACTACCTTGAAAAAAAGCTCGATCCTTAACCTTTTCTTGAACTCTATACAACGACATTTCTCTATCACCACGAGTTCTGGTGCAAATCTAGAGAGGCTAGTGAAAGCTGCCTCAAACTTAGCTACTAGCAAACTAAGCTTCTTAAGCTTCAAAAACTGGTCTCTTAACTTCTCCCTAGTAGTGGGAGGCAAGAACAATGTGCCGACGCGCATACTTCCACCATTGACCCACATCTCCCTTCAGTTGGAAAGATGACAAGGTCACTCTCAACCCATCGTCCTTGATGTCGAGCATCTCGAACGTTTTCACCATTTACTCTAGCCATTCATTCGCCTTTAGTGGCTCCTTCAAATCATCCAAAACTCATCCAGATTAGGCCAAAAGAACTCCCTCTTCAAGAAAGATGGCCCTGCTTCAACAACTTGGGCCTAGACTTGATTCTCAGCCCTAAGAATATCCATGGATTCTAGTAAAGCTCTTGCCATCTCATGGACCAAAGTGTCCATAGCCTGCTGACCAATTGGTTCGGCCACATTGGCCTAACCAACCTCTTCCTCTTGCGTCAGAATCTCATCCGGTAAAGGCACCTCATGCTTTCTAGGCCTACCACGCCTACCACCACCTTGTCCACGTCCTAACATCCTAATGAAGGTAATTAAAGAGATTAGCACATTTACAAATGTGCTGAAGCTAACTCACTCACGTCCGAATGTGATGGGAAATAGTAATTCACTCCACATAAACACATAATGACATAAACACATACAAATTTCCTTTCTAGATAATGACCGTCCTGCAGCATTGCTAGAGGGCTAATTAGAAACAGCAGTGATCAAGTGCTCTTCTAATAGGACTTCTAGAAACCCTATAGACCCAATCAATATCTTAGGAATTAAATCCCATACCCATAGAATCACATAAGCATGTTATTACATAGCATTACAAACATATAAACATCTCTATCAAGTAAGATAAACCCATTATGGTAAGAACCACTTCCCACGTACCTGGTACGCTCTGATACCAAGTTGTAACGCGCTGAAATAATTACTATAACCCATACTCAACATCAATAAGTGATCGCAATGACAAAGTAGTTATCTTTCATTGATTTACAATTCAACTTTACAAAAGAGTGATATATTAGAGAGACAAGATGAAAGTTAGACATATAAGAAATGCCCTAAAGGCTTACATCTTTCCAAGATGATGCTTGGTTACAACAAAAGTGGACTTAAGTCCAATACAGTTTAAGCCCTTGGCTTGTACAAAAATAAATATAGCAAATACGCAAAAGAAGCTCTCGCTCAATGTCTTCCTAAGCTATTGCCTTGGCAAAGGCATATCATTAGCACTTGAAATGTTTTTCTTACATAGGGTGAGCCAAAGCCCAGTAGAAATAATCCAACACAGTATATGAATCTTAACAAAGCTATAAGGTGAATACATATGCAATGCTCATGCCAATTTTTTTTTATATCTCTTTCCAAAACCATGGAATGCCATATAATATCATAAGTCACTTTCGTTGGAATAAAAAGATAGGGCAATGAATCACGCTCTGGAAATTTCAAAACAGTACAACCTTTCTTGGAAATTTCATCCAGAGGAAATCATAAATCGGGACCCACGTAAACGTAGGCTATACAAGCACTACTATTGCCATTTTACAAAAATTTCATCTACGGGATCGGCACCCATGTATACGCGTGGCTTTTAAGACTTTCACCATGTACACTCGGGCTAACTTATTTCAACATTACAATACATGTTTCTTAGATTCACCCATTTTTCTCAAAACGACAAACATTTCCAATGTATAAGCGTGATATAATGCTCAATGTAAATGAATGAGAAAATGGTTTCAATTTTCCTAATTCACATGCAATTTCTATAACATTTATAGCTATCTTCCACCAATAGCCCAAAATAGGTATTTCTAAAAGAAAATAATAATTATCAATAAAGATAAACTCTCAAAATTTTCAAGAGGTAATTGATAATACATATCTAACTCCACTATCCTCATCAACATCAATCCAATTTCACAATTTCAATATCAATCTCATAACAGACATAAAATCAACATTTGAGGTATTTAGGGAAAAATCCCTTTCATTTCCAAAATCAATCCCAATATTCAAAATCAATAATTTATTCACAACTCAACATTATTTTCCATATCAAAATCATTTTCAAGGGCCCATTTGATAAACCCCTCTTTTGATTTTTGCCTAAAACCCTAGATTGTTCCAAATCTTCCAAAATCTCAATATTGATTAGAAATAAGAAATAACTAAGTTAAAACTTATAAAAAGAGTGGAGATATCCTTACCTCAAGCTTAGAAGATGTGAGAGAGAGAGAGAGAGAGAGAGAGAGAGAGAGAGAGAGCAGGAAACTCAAAGACGCCAAAAATCAACTTTGCTCCGACTAGAACGAAGCCCTTGCCAAGCTTTACGTTTTTAACAAAGGGACACGGGTGAAAAGATCGACAGATCTAGTTGAGTGACTTTGAAAAGTGACTTTACGAACTGATATACGTGCAGTTTCCTCGAACGCAAGATGTGTCGCTCGAGCAACCAGACACAATAAGTTTCATTGCTCGAGCGCAAGAAGCTTTGCTTGAGCACAAAATACAAACTCCTAATAGTTTTACAGACAGAAGACTGTTGCCCGAGCGCAAGAAGTGACCCTTAGGCAAAGAGTACACCCTCCTAGTATTTTTGCAGACCTGCAAAAGTACTAAAGGTTCACAAAGACTGCTCGAGTGTAAAAAGTGTCGCTCGAGTGTAGGAACAAAATTCTGGGCATCAATAACCTGAAAAACAAGCTACTAACTTGTTTCAAACATAAACAACACGTCCCAAAAGCCAAACTCAAAGAGAGATATGGAGAAACGAGACATGAAGAACTGTATAAGATATTGAAACCCGAATCCAAAAACTATAATAGGTCAGGTTGTAGCTGGCTTTTTGTGCTCCTCGGAGGGGTTTAGTCTCCTCGGGTACGATAGCCCTATAGTTTGGACTCCTGTGGTTCTAAATCTAGTTCCACAAGTGCAATGTGAAACATAAAAACACAAATGAGAGTCCAAATTTGGCAAATCTTTAGAAAATTCACTTATCATCAGAGATGCCAAAAACGGACCGCATTACCAAATTTCAGAGTTGCCACCTAAATATTTTAGAGAAATTTAGGAAACCCATGACTCGTGCCAAAGGTCACTTGTCTGTCATAACCAAAGTGTCTCGGTTCGGGAACTTAGGTATGAGAGGAGAAGGTCATGAATTGAGCACCCCACTCACCCGATCAAAGATTGGCCTCTACTAATTGTAATGTGATTTTTATCAGCATTATATACTCATGTTCTGATTATTATACTAACATTACTATATGAGAAACACAAGTATAGACTATGTCACTTACTTTGGAATACTTTGTTTTCATGTTTGTTTGAAAAGGGTTTTGAGTATGTGCCACTTGAGTAAAAAGCAAGCTCATACGTACATGTATCAAAGTCATTCCAACTTAAGCGAAATAACTTTCATCCATAGGCATTCAAATAGATATTTCAAATAAGTACTTAGCTTCATTGTAGTATGCCTGACATGGAAACACAAATGCACATGTAATATGCTAAAGCAAAAAACGCTCACCTAGTACTCAACTGAGGCAAATCGAAGAAAAGAAAAAAAATAAAAAAAAAATGAATGCTCCTAATATGCAAAATGAATAATGCAACACATACGAAAATGCAACTACTAGGTTCATCTTTTTTAACATGTCATATGGATCAACTCAAAGCATGTGGTAACGCATGTATTCAAGTAAGTAGGAAATGACAATGATATTAGAATGATGGACTGAACCTAATGTATGCAAAACTAGATACAAATCATGGCTATGATATGTAAGAAAAATAGGATGCTACAACGGTAAGCATGTTAGTAAAATGAAGAAAGAAATGGGGGTTGGAAGACATACAAATATTACAAATTTGCCTCCGTAGAAGAGGGTCCGAATGAATGTCCTAATTAACTAATTATTTCAACACAACCGAATAAACTAATTAATTAACTATTACAAATTCAAATGAAAGCGAAGCGACTAATTAATTACAACATACGAATCTAAATGTTGTTAATCTAATGGGCTTAAATGAGAGGCAATGAATCATGTGGATACAGGCTAAAACATCCTCCGGAAACCCCCACTGCTCACTGCCACAAGCTGCTCTGTTTACAGTTTGAAAATGGCTCTATTTTGGGCCTCAATACTTGTTCTGCTTTACCGAAAAATTCCCCTTTCCGTACAAAGGGTGGCTGGCCGGCCTTGAGAAGTGGTCGACTGTACAAGATGGTGGCTAGCTGGTCACTATTGTTGAGGAAAAACTTATTGCGGCAGAACTGAAACAGAGCGAAATAGAGGGTTTCCAAAGGATGTTTATCCTTATTGCTCCCTCCTATCACAAAAATTTCTCAAGAAGAGAGTAGGTTTACTTCACAAATCATCAAACATCCCAAGGGTATTTAAATGATGATTAGGGAAGCAAAGATATGGCAATTAATGGAAGCAAAACTAACTAAGGCTAAATATGAAACATACAATCAAAGACATGGTCAAAACCTACTAAATCTGATGGAAAACAAGAGCAAGTGAATACTCAAGCTCAGAGATAATAGGTTTAAAAGAAGCCATTCTTGAAGGCAAAACATATACATAAGAGATTCCATTATTAAGAAGACCAAAGACACTCATCTTCGTACTCATGGAAGATGGATTGAAACCTTCATTGCCATGCTTCAAAAGAAGTAGAAGAGTCTCTAATGGTCTTAATGAAGAGCTCTCATGTAGCTTTAAAAGAAAGACAAAACTAAACTAAGCAAAAGCAAGAAATGAAAGCTATGGAGAGATGATTGCAAGCTCATCTTCTTACTCATGGAACATGGATGAAACATCCATTTCCATGCTACAAAGAAGGAACTAGAAGAGAGCTATGCAATACCTTCAAAGAAGAGAGGTATGAGACAAGAATCAAGCTATCTATGTAAGCTTTGAACACATACAAACAGCTCATATTTAATCAAAATCTAACTAAAACAATGCTGGAAATGAAGGCAATGAAGCCAAAACATGAAGAACAATAAGAGAGTAAAACTAAAGAACAAGCCTATAGAAGGGTGGCTAACCCTTCCACCTTTAAACAAGATTTCAAATCACATTTTAAAAGCCAAAATAATCTAAAAAACAGTATTGAAATGAAGAACAATGAGCTTTAAAGAAAAAGAAATGAGAAGAGTTAAAGAATCAACCTCTTAAGAAGAGGAAGAATTTCTTGGTTCACAAACTCTAAGCTAAACACTCTCAAGTATTTGAAATTGTGTTCAAAACCTCAGCAAAAAGCTTCAAGATCAAGCTTCAATAGTGTATATGTTGTGTATCTATATCAAAAGGGTAGAGAAGAACTTTTGGTAAACCTCTAAGCCCTTGGGAATTTAGTCCAACCCTAAATACCGAGTTGAGGTGGTCTTTTTATAGAGTTTCCAATGCTTTTCAACATAAATACCTTCAAAAGAGAACAGCTGGCCAAATCTCATGCATGAGAGTAGCTGGTAGATGTAAAATATCTAATTTCAACAAACATGGCCAGTCGGCCAATTTAATATACGGCCTGCTCATAAATTGGCAGGCCAGCCAATTATTTTGGCCCCATTGCTCACTGAGTGGTCAGGCTAAAAAAAGGTTTTTGGTCCAAATAAGGTGGAAGGCTTGGGTTTGAAGCTTGAAATTGAATTCTTTTGTTGAAGATCGAACAATTTGCATAATGTAACTTTCATCATCGAGTGTTCGAATTAAAGCACCCAAGTCTTAAGGGCAGTCAAAAATGGGGTGTTTACAGTTGCCCCTCTTTAATAGAGCTCGAATAGTCATAAAATGACGTGAGTGAATGTCAAAGCCCGAAGACGACCCATTTTGACATGGACGTAAGACTTGGGCAAACAAACAAAATGCAGATGCAGTTGGATGAACTCGAGAGTTACCTACGTATCCCTTTGCAAGGAATCAAACCAGCGTAGTTCAAGGGCAAGATACAAATGATATTCAATGCAATGCAATAATATAATCGAACCACAAACAGTGCCTATCACACAAATATCATAAAGGAGTGGGAATACAAATCAAACTATGTTTTAACACAGAAAATGTGCCGACACCCTCAAACCATAATTCTTGTGGAATAGGTGCGTACACATGTGGAACTATGCCTTTCATAGAATAGGTACAAGTAATTGGGTGGTATGATAGAGGCGAGGAATGATCTATCGGGTAATGATCTACTGGGGAATAACAATGTAATGGGATGGTAATGATCCTCAATGCGTTCACGCGAAGAAGATGAATGAAACAAAATTGAGTACAATGCAATGGATGCAATGGATAGGAGGCGCGAGCTGAACTACATCTTACCTAGGAAAGGCATGGACGCAAACCAAACTACGTCTAACACGGATAAGGTGTCGACACCCTCAATACTGGCCTCAACGCAACATGGGTACTTACACATAACATAACCATGTTTCAACGAGGGAATGGTATGAGCACATGCCAAACTAAGCTTAACATGGAAAGGATGTAGGTGATAAAATGGTATGATGTAATAGATGAGATGAATAAAATGGGTAAGATAGATAGGGTAGCATGCTCTAACCACGCTGGAATCGTGAGAGGAGAAGAACAAATTCCAAACACGTTGAAATTGTGTAAGGAATGGAACACTCTAACCATGCTGAAATTATGAGAAGAGGTCCTGAGAAAACAGCGTAGGGTCGTATTCCTGCACGCCCTGAGATACTTTAACCATGCTAAAATCATGAGAAGAGGAAGAATCAATTCCAAACACGCTGAAATTGTGTGTGGAAGAGAACACTCTAACCACACTGAAATCATGAGAAGAGATCCGATTGCTCAGGATCGCGTTCTTGCACACCCTGAGATAAAAAACAATCGAGGAACACTTTAACCACTCTAAAATCATGAGAAGGGGTCTTGAGAAAACCGCTCAGAGTCGCGTTCCCGCACACCCTGAGATACTCTAACCACGTTGAAATCGTGAGAAAATGAAGAACAAATTCCAAACACGCTAAAATCGTGTGAGGAAGGGAACACTCTAACCATGCTAAAATCGTGAGAAGAGATCTTACAGCTTAGGATCGCGTTCCTGCATGCCCTGAGATAAAAAAAAAATAATCAAGGAACACTCTAACCATACTGAAATCGTGAGAAGAGGTCCTGAGAAAACCGCCCAGGGTCGCGTTCCTATATGCCCTAAGATACTCTAACCACGCTAAAATCGTGAGAAGAGAAAGAACAAATTCTAAACACATTGAAATCGTGTGCGGAAGGGAACACTCTAACCATGCTGAAATCGTGAAAGCGGTCCTATAGCTTAGGATCACGTTCCTGCACGCCCTGAGATAAAAAAACAATCGAGGACCAATCTAACCATGCTGAAATCGTGAAAAGAGGTCCCGAGAAAACCGTTTAGGGTTGCATTCTTGTATGCCCTGACATAAAGAACCACTTGAGAACACTCTAATCACGTTGAAATCGTAAGAAGAGGTCCTGAGAAAACCGCTCAGGGTCGCATTCCACGCCCTGCACTCCCTGAGATAAAAAAAAATCGCTCAGGACACTCTAACCACGTTGAAATCTTGAGAAGAGGTCTTGAGATGATGCGATAGATGTAAACAGTATGATGAGATTGCGCGATAGATGCACAATGTGGTATGATCGTGCGATAGATGCATGATGTGGTATGGTCATGCAATAGATGCATAATGTGGCATGTGTGACAAGTGATGTAGTGGATGATGTTTAGAAAATGCAGTAAACAAACAAAGCGGCGCTTTTAGAAAGCACCTCGTGAGGCGAGTGGCGATGAACCACTCTACTTTGATGGGGATCTCCCTTTAAGTTTTTCAAACTTCAATCTTCAACATACCGTTGAAAGGTCCTCAAATGCTGACAAGAGGTGAAATCTACATGTCGAAGCCACGGATGTCGCTTTTCTCCCTCGTCATGCATACAATTTTTCCTATTCTCCAACAGGGTGACAAACGAGGTTGATTCAGTATCCAGAATTGAGGCGCATACACGCTACCTCAACCTATGGGGCTGCCATATAGATTTCAAGTCGAGGATACACCCTTGGGTATTTAAACTAGACTTTAGTCTTAGAAATTCCAAACCTTTGTGTTCTAGGCATTGTCATTTGAACTCTAGTTTCCACCGTTGCAATTGGTCTCCTAGGAACTCATTGTAAACATAGCCAAGACACCTCTGGTGGACAATGATGTTTAGGGAGAGCACTTTTGATCACCATCCTGCCTTGAAACAGACTTGAGCTCAAGGTCGAGGTACATTCATACTCTGGAGAAATGGTGAGACTTGAGAAAGTGCATCTAGAATGACATTCTGAGCAAAAAATGAGTTCTTAACTTGGATTTCAATGTGGAACCGAGAATGAGTTCTTAACTGGGTATTGAGCCTACGACTGAAAAGTACACCACGATTCAACAAAGGAAAAATAAAGTAAAAACAACCTAAACATATCTATTTATACTTACCGAAATCAAAACAACTCAAAACAAGAATCAAAAACAACAAAAAAACAACAAACACAACACTTGGATGCTTTCTTTCCATCGGCAGGAGACCTTTTGGTTCATGGGAAACCTGCTTCTCCAGGTATTGTTTCCCACCCTTTCTTATATATGGTGCTCACATCACTTTGGCACTCAATCTTTGTTTGTTTGTGTGTGTGTGTGTGTGTGTTTTTCTTTTAATTTTAAAAAAAGAACCCATTTCCTTACTTTTTCTCTCAATGAACATCTCTTTATTCTTTAATCTCTTTAATTTTTTATCCTTTCCCAGGTGTGGTTGATAAATAAGCTAGAAGTTGTGACCCCTATGAGGGGGATTGAATATGTAGCTTTATTTCTAGTTCGTCCTTCGCACTTGGCTCGATATCTCATTACTTGGAGAATGAGAGAGCTTTTGGTCCCTACTACTAGCTTTAGTTGTGCCCTTCCTGGCGAGTGCGTTGACAATGGGGAAAAGGTAGAAAATATTACCCAACTGTGCCCCTAGTTTATTGCTTTGACTTTATTATTATTATTATTATTATTATTTTTGGCTAAAACAATTTTTGACCAGCATGAGAGTTTAGATTGGCATACTTGTTCTACTATCTAATTTGAAATCATGCAAGTAAAGCTATGAGCATTAAAAATTTTCCTTTTTTGGGACCAAGAAAAGGTCCAATTTTGGGGAAAAAAAATGGAATAATTTCCAAGAAAATTAGTCAACTTCACTAAAAATCCTTAAAACTGTTTTTTGCAAATGGCCACTACCCGACCGACATGGAATTAACTCTTGAAATGTGCAACCTCCAATCCGAACTTGATTTGTCTTGCAGCTGAATCCGTTAATGGAATAAGACAACTGAATTTGAATAAAGATGAGCCAATTGGACATGGATAAGATAGTCGAATTGAACAAAGGTAAGCCAATCAACATGGATGAGACAAGCATGCTGAAAATGGTTAAAATATACGTATCCCAAAGATGTGAATCAGGCCTTATGTAGTTCCTGGGGTTAAGGTGCACTCGAGTATTAACTCTCTCTTTTTACACTCTAACTTTTGCCAAAGCCACATTTCCGAGTTTTCAACCTTGTGATCTCTTTTTTTTTTCTTTTTTCTTTCTTTTTTCCTTTCATTTTCTTTCTTTCTTTCTTTCTTTCTTTCTCTCTTTCTTTCTTTTTTTTTCTTTTCTTTTTTATTTCTTTTTCTCTCTCTTCTTGCTCTAACTTTTGCTTGGGTAGCCCTTCCGGGTTCTTGACCTAGCAAGCCTCTCAAGGATAGAAAATTTTAACTTGTCCATGTTGATTGGTTGTGAGATCTCTAAGCCATCTAAATCCATGAGAATGGATGATGTTCCTAACTAAATAGTATTGATGATGCAAGGGCCCATCTAATTGGGTCTGAATTTGCCCATAGTGTCGTGGATAGGAACTTGATTATCCTTCAGCAAAATTTTTTTTCTCTCAGATTCTGGGATTTGGCTTTCTTGCCAATCTCCATTGGCTTGAGAAATGACCCATTTTTTAATCTTCAATTACATCTGACTTTTTTTTTTACCCCTAGTTAAAGAGATGCTTCTAATCCAGCTATGCAAGCTTCCTTCGATCACATCTGACCTTATTGCCCCTAGTTCAAGACCTACTTCCAATCTGGCCATGTAAACCTCATATTTTGGTTGATTGTTGAACATTCTGAATCAAGGTTCAAGGTTTGAAAGCAAAAGGGTCAAGTCTCAAGGCCAAGAGTGATTCTATGCTGTACAATCTCAAGATCAAGTCCAGGCATGTCTTCGTAGGACCACATAAAAAAAACATTTTTGAAATCTTTTAATAAAGTGACTATCGCTCGTTGTTCCTCTAAAGACAATGTAGAACCAATTTGCACCAAGCCAGGATCATTCTCAGTACCCACATTAACAGACGTGATCTCATTCATTAAGGGCTTAGCATGCCTCTCTTCCTCTCGGTCGACCAAATTTTTACAAATCCCGAGGAATTCCTTCCTCTTTACTTTCACCACAGTTTTGGAAAAAGTTTTGAAAAACTTTGATCAATGCAATGATTTAACCAATCTCTGAAGCAACAAGATTGATTCAATACCCAAGCTAGAAAGTAAAATAAATAGGATTTTCAAATTGTTAAAATCAGTTTGTGCCATCCACCACATCTGGAGTAAAATACGTGCCATCAGCAGGTGGTTCATCCTCAATCACAGAACAAGTTATCCCCTCAACTTCATTGATCCAGCGCTAATAGACTTTGTAGGACCTGGTGAGGTGATGATCTTGTTGTCAATCAGATCTTGAACTTCATGGAAAAGACAAAAACAACGGTCAATGTCATGGCTGGGTTGCTGAGGGAAGGCGCAGTACTTGGCTGCATCATGCCTGGTTATAAGGCGATCAGGGAGAGGGTGAGAGTCAAGGGGATTGAAATGGCCTTGTCCTGTGAGGATTTGGAGAGCTTTGGATAAGGTCATGTAAAGGGGATTGAACATGCAGCTACCAATCTTGGAAGTATTGACAGAGGGGTCGGGAAGTGTTGACTGGGTTACCCTCTGATTCAAAATGCCCCCTAACCTGAGTGACAAAAGTGCCCTCCACAGTCTTTGCAACAACTGTAAGCACTTGCTGTTTGTTTAGCCCTTTGACCTTCAAAGCGTCTATAGCCCACCAAAGATGTGCATAAGGATCAATACTTGCCCCGGCCTTGTTCTTGCCGCTTGCTTCAGATTTTTCAAGGGATTGGGTGGCTATATCGGAGTGAGGCCCATTCGTTGTTATGTTATCACCCAGACATAGGATAGCTTCGGGTTAGCCCTTTCCAATTGCAGCTCACCCCAAGATTGAGGAGCTTTTTCGCATGAAATTTCTGGCATGTGATGTAGTCGATGATGGAGCCAAGATCCCAGAGGCTAAATCTGCCACAGTTCTCTGCAGATCTTCAATCATGCTTATCAGCTCAGAAGTAGTGGGCTCAACCATTGCTGCCCACGGTGTATTTGATGGGGTTTGTGATGATTGGGGTTCAAGTGCATCCATTATACACAAGTCCATGCTTTCTGGAATGAACACCTTAGGCTTGGGTAAATGGGCTGGGGTGATATATATGCTGGGGTTGTAGGTAGATAGGAGTGTATGGATTAGGTTAAGGTGTGGAGAAAATGGGTTAACGGTGGCTTGAGGTCTTTTTGGTGGAGCTATGATCTCTTCGTCAATAAGATCCTGAATTTTATGATAGAGACGGATGCAACGGTTTATATCATGACCAAGTTGTTGATGATAAGCACAGTATTTAGCAGGGTCATGTCTTGGTGGAAGGGGACTTAGGAGGGGTCAGGGTTCTAGGAGCTTTAGGTGACGTTTTTCTAGTAGCATTTTCAAGGCTTGAGAGTGATCCCTGTAAAGAGGATGGAAATTTTGAGCTTGGGGCCGAGTTGAAGTGTTAGTTTTAGGCTATTATCAACAAAAGGGTTTTCGATGGGAGAGGCAACACTATTTACTTCTGAGCATTTTGCAGTTGTGCTACCACTAGTAATAGCATTGGAACTATGAACAACATTCTTTCTTATAGGCTCATTGTCCTCCGTAATGATCCCTTGTCTGATGGCATTCTGGATTTGAACCCTAATTTCAGGGAGGTCCTTAAAGTTGAATAGTGAAATGACTGTCATTTTCTGCAATAACCTTTCGTGTAGATTTCTAACAATTATACGAACTTGCTCTTCCTCTGGAGGCCTATTTGCCATCATAGCCGTCTTTGCCCACTGTGGACGCGCCCTCGGGCTTTATGCCACCACAATTCGGACTCCCTTTTTGTGTCATTGTTCTTAATCTGAACCAAAGAGTCCAAATCCGGCAAATCTTTTTGTGAAAACAGATTTTTAGAAAAGAAGTGCCAAACATGGACTGCTTTGCAAGATACAGAGTCACCACCTAAATATTTTTTAATGGGGGAATTTAGGAAACCCTGACTCGTTTGCCTAAGGCCATGTGTCCTTCATTACCAAAGTTGCCTCGGCTCGGGAACTTGGGTACGATTGGGGAGGTCAGCGATGAGCACCCCCTCTTGCTCGATCCGAAGATCGGCCTCTACTAACCATGATATCCAATTTTGAAAATGTTATGTGTTCTTATTCCAGTTTAATTAGCTAGAATTACTGTGTGATGTGCACAGCAAAACAAGTATAGACTAGATCGCCTAATTTGGAGCAAAGCATTGCATATCCGTTTGTTTGGAAAATGTTTTGAAATTTGCTACTCGCGAGTAGGCTAAAACACAGATTTTAATGAGTTGTTCCAACTCAAGCAATACAACCTTCACCCACAGGCATTCAGCCAGTTCATATCACATAAGCATCTAGCCACATGGTAAGCATGCTGTCATGTTAACATTCACACTCGTGCGAGATGCTAAAGCACAAAATACTTACAGTGTACTCCAAGCCAAAACAAAAAAACTCATTAGCAATCAATGTATGATCCAAGTCCATATTAAGTGCCTAATGCAACGCATGCAAAGATGCAATCTAGACAGGCTCAGCTAATCTAAGAATGATATGTGAAATGCAACAACTAACACGTATTCAATTTGGAATTGGAATACGATGCAGTTAGCATGATGCGCTGAGCCCGGTAAATGCAAGACTGATGAATGATGCATGCATGCATAGCATAAGGTATGCTAAATTAAACACGTCCTAATACTAACCATCAAAAGCAAGTAAGTAAAAGGGAGAAAGAAGTGGGGGTTGGAAGACATGCACACACGCACCCACACTTATTACACATTCGCTCTCGCTCGGAGGGACCAAAAGAATAATACACTTTAATTAACCTACAAGCCAATTAAATAATTTACAGACCACCTAATTAATTAACAAATCAATTAAGCTAAGGAAAGCATTAAAAGGCCTCGGGAAGAGGGACGCATGCGTGCTCGGTTCCGCTCGGAAACCCACCACCATGCACAAGTTTGCCTCTGTTTCCCTTGCTCTGCTCCTCTAAAAATTGCACAACTCCCAAGGTATGCTCCATGGACACTGTGGATCACCACCGACCAAGAGGAAACCCCACCAACCATGTTCAGATGGTCATCGACCATTTGTTGGGCTCTCGGCCATCAATAATTGGTCGGTTGGCACTCCATGTAGTCGACTAGGCAAGTCTTCCGGCAGAACCTGTTTTGACAGCAGCAGAGGGCAAAACAAGGCATGGCAATGCATTTCAAGCAATGTTTGCACCAACCACTCTCCTTATCATGTTTATGACTCAAAGGGGTATAGTACTCAATTCTCGGACCACCAATCATGCATTTCAATGCGTGATGGCCCAAGGAACCAAGTATGCATTTTCAATGTAGAATGAAATGCACATAACAAACAATGAGCTCAACCTCTATCATACTCAATTCAAGAGGCAAAGCATGCATGCCAATGCAACGCAGCCTAGGCATGCGAACTAAGTATGCAACATGGCAATGCAAACAAGCATATAAGACATGTGACAATCATGCTAATGACTAGTATGCGAGATGCAATGTGGATGGTCAAGCATGCAAGCAAGCATGTGACTTCATTCAATCATGCAACGACACGCGGGGTAAACATGTAGCAACATGTTAAACAACCTAAACATGCAACAACACACATGGTAAGCATGCACCACAACATAAAGGGTGGACTCAAACCAATTTGGTCAGCCCTCAACTAGGCCCAAAACAGTGGCCGATGCTAAGGAAATGGGGGCCAAATGCATATACAAGCATGCATGCAAACATGGTTCATTACTTAGGCATCAAAGAGCAACTTCTAAGCACACTTAAAAAAGGCTAAACATGGGCATATGGCAAGCAATATAAGCTCTGAAAATCACATGAGGATGGTGCCAAACCAACCTAAACCAAGCAATCAAAGCATGCTAACAAGCCCAAAGCTTGAGGCCAACCAAAGGGCTCAAACCATGGCCATGCCAACCAAGCCTCAAAGGGCCAAGGGGACTCCAAACAGCCCCAATGCAGCTCTAAACAAGACCAAAGACACACCTAGATGGCATCTAAATGGTTTAAACATGTAAGCATACAAAAGAGGCCAAACATGGAGCATAAGATGACAACCTTATAAAGCATTAAAGGGACATCAAATGCAAGCATACAAGCATGCCATGAGGACTGAAATGATGCTATAAGTGGTCATAAGCCACTGAAATGATGCAAGGATAGCATGTTAGAGGGTCCGATACTTAAGGCCTACAAGAGGGATTACATGGTAGCTATACAAAGCGAAGCATGGATGACCCAAATGACCAAAAACAAACCTCAAGCACACTAAAACAAGCATAAAAGCTTCACAAAGCTAGGCCAAAACACATGAGCATGGTAGTCTAAATGTTATGTACATGTTAAGGCAAATCATGGCATTACAAGACATGTATGCAAGGAAAGCATGGTGTGTCTAAACCAAGTAAAAACAGAGGTAAAACATGGCAAAATACTACCAAATACCTACTGAAACATGGCCAACATGAGTTCAAAAATGGTGCTCACACATGAGGCTTAAATGGCACATTTTGAAAACAACAATGAGAGGCGGTGGCCCTCTCCTTCTTAGGACCTTAAACCACCATCCTCACCACTGAAATCCCTCAAGATTTCAGTGGTGAGGAGGCCCAAATAAGGTGGTCCTGGAGCTCACCAAAATAGCACAAAAATGGGGTCAAACAAGCCCTAAGAGGGGTCAAACAATCCCAAACAACAAAACACCCTTAAACAACTATTTTAAACAAGTAAAAACAAGACTTTTATTAGTTATATACAAAGTCTAAAAATCGTTGCAAGATAGGCAAAAAAAACTATGCAAAAATGGGAAATAAAAGGCAAGAACATTCACCCTTGAAGAACACTTCCAAGATCACAAGGCCAGACCTCTTCTTGGATCAAAACCAACTCAAAAAGTCCAAGATCAACCCTCCAATGCCTCAGCAACTAAGGAAAGGTGTAATGGTAGGTGTTTGTGTGCAATAGTAAGAACAAACACACACTTAACACACAAGGGAGGGAGGTACAGAGATAGAATAGATACACACTTCTAACCCTAAAACCCAAACCTCTGGAGCTTTTTTTTCTAACCCTAATGGAGGGAGAAGAGGCTCCCTCTTATAGAGCTCACTCTTGCAAAGCTTCTCAAGTAAGCTAGTCAAGAGAGAGATCCTTCCATACATGTGTATAGAGGGGAGCAAAGTGTATGCCAGTTAGCACAGCTGGCATAAAAATATCTGCAAAAGCAGATGTATAGTGGTTGGCTAGTCAAAAATGCTATTTGACCAAAATAGATGGCTGGTCGACCATCTAGAGTGCCAGTTGGCCAAACATTTGGCCGATGGCAACAAAACATAGTCGGTGGCCTCAATCCATGGCCGGTGGAGTGTGGGGATGGCCAATAAGCCATTCCCTACCCTCCAAAGCAAAAACACAAGTGTTTGGTGCAAAACCAAACACAAAACAGTCGAGTCGAAAGATCCTGAGGCATGGCGCGTAGCCGAGACCTCCGGGAACTCAAGACGAATACAAACAAGGATGATCACCGAGTGTTCAAACGGTGACATCCAAGTCTTGAGGACGGTCAAAAATGGGGTGTCTACAGTTGCCCCTCTTTGACAGAACTCGAAAGTCATAGCAATGACGGGAGTGAATGTCAAAGTCCAGAGACGACCCATTTTTGACAAGGCCGAAGACTTAGACAAGCATGCAAGACAATAAAGATATGCGCCTGAAGGCAGGGGCAGAATGCAACTGACAATGCAAGAAGTCGAACATAACTTATGATCATGCAAAGAAAGCTGTAACGAAGCATAACATGCGACAGTTTTAAGCTAGCAAACACAAATCCAACTACACTATAATGTAGAAAGGATGTAAGAGAATTATGCAATTCTCGATATGTCTCACTAGGAGAATACAATACCTGTGCGGTTCGTCTGGTTGCACCAACTTCAAATGAACCGTACATATAATATCGTGCCTGAAAGAGAACGAAAACTCAACAGATACAATATTGTTAGCAACATGCATAACATGCAAAATGAATGCGAAATGATATGTGATATATACAAAACTATGTATAATAATGCAAATGAAAATGCAATGTAATTAAATCATGATCAAATCATGAGCGCGCGACCGAAACATATCTTGCCTAGGAAAGGCATGTACATATGCAAACTGTGTCTAACACAGAAACGGTGCCGCAACCCTCAAACCACAATTACCAGCGTGGAATAGGCGCGTACACATGCAGAACTATGAGTGATGTAGATGGACACAAGAACAAGTAATTGGGTGGAATGACATAAGTGAGGCATGCTCTGCTCAGAAAAGATTATGATCCTAATACTGGATGCAATCGAACTACATTACAATGCAGTATATACAGTGGATATGGAGCGCGACCGAAACATATCTTGCCTAGGAAAGGCATGTACATATGCAAACTGTGTCTAACACAGAAACGGTGCCGCAACCCTCAAACCACAATACCAGCAGTGGAATAGGCGCGTACACAAAAGTCTCAGATCCATGCTTCAACATGAAAAGTATGGGCACATACCAGACTAAGCTAAACATGGAAAGGCGCAAGCCATAGCTGGATGTGATGTGGCAAATGCATGCAAGATACAATGTAACATAGACAAATATGCAAATGCATGGAATATTTACAATGGATAAGGCCTGCGGCCCAAACCGTATCTTGCCTAGGAAAAGCATGGACACAAACAAGCCACGTCTAACATAGAAAAGGTGTCGCAACCCTCAAACCACAATACCAGTAGTGGAATAGGCACGTACACATGCAGAACTATGCTTCGACATGAAAAGTATGGGTACATACCAGACCAAACTCAACATGGAAGGGCGCAAGCCATAAATGAGGGTGATGCCGTGAATGCATGCAAGCTACAATGCAATATTTACAAATATGCGATGGAATGGAATATATACAGTAAAATGCATGACATATGCAATATTTACAGTGATGCATGACATATCCACTATTTACAGTGGTATGCATGACATATGCATGTTTGCAATGATGCACGACATATGCACTATTTACAATGATGCATGACATATGCACTATTTACAGTGCAATGCATGATATATGCACTATTTACAGTGGTTACAGCGGTATGCATGACATATGCATGTTTGCAATGATGCATGACATATGCACTATTTACAATGATGCATGACATATGCACTATTTACAGTGAAATGCATGACATATGCACTATTTACAATGAAATGCATGACATATGCATGTTTGTTTTTGTGTTTTTGTTTTTTGAATGCAAATGATGCATGTTGTTTTTGTTGTTTTCTTTTTTTTTTTGAAATGCAAATGCATGATGATGCATGATTTTGAAACGTGCAACAACACGCGACTTTTGAGATGCATGACAATGCAAATGATCTTGGAATGCGCGACAACGCGCGGCTTTTGAAATGCATGTGAACTCAAATATGCAACGACGCGCGTCGCTTGAAATGCATGGTAATGCATGTGGACTCGAATGCACGACAACGCGTGTTGCTTGAGATGCATGATAATGCATGTGGACCCGAATGCACGACAATGCGTGTCGCTTGAGATGCATGATAATGCATGTGAGCAGTGCACATCAATGCAAGTTGTGCTTGTTACGACGTGTGTATGCATGCAAAAACCAAAGGTCTTGCATCTTTAGAGGGTTTAAGGTCTCCTAGACCGAGCGTGTTTAAGGTCTCGCCAGACCGTTGCGAGGTGCATACAATGCAAGCATAATGACGTATAACCCAACGCGCGTTCACGTCAAAGCATTGTAAAGCAACGCATGTAAGGTGCGTATGACAACGCATGATGAGGATCATGCATGACAATGCAAACCGACGGATTTAAGGTCTCCCAGGCCGAACGGGTTTAAGGTCTCGCCAGACCGCAACTGGGGTGCAAAACAATGCGAGTTGTGTGCATGATAATGCATGCAAACATGCATAACAATGCAATGTATCTGAAGTAGTTCCCAAACCTTTGCAAGGTACAAAAAGGATACGAAAAGGATACACCTTGCATGTATTCGAGGATCGCGCACAGAAGACACGGCCCAAGGTCAAAACGGAGACCGGTTAGGCTTTGGAAATGCCTTCTCTTGCACTTTCTTGAGCAATGGAGGCCCCAAACCACACATATCACCCAAACAAGGTTGTAGGAAGCTCACCGGCCATCAAGGGAGGTCACCGGCCACAAAAATAGTCCACCGGCCAAATATTTGGCCGACCGGCCAACAGTGTGGCTGACCGGCCAAAAGGGCCTGAATCGGGGTAGTTTGGTCTTTTGACCTCGGGTCTTTCAAAATAGGGCCTCTAGCCCTATTTTCTTCACTTCCTCTTGTTCGAAATCTTATCCTCTCTCTCTCTAGATCATTTTTCTCCCTTCATTCTCCCGTTTTCCTCGGTTTTAGGGCCCATTTCATCGTTCAATTCGCGAATACCTTTGCGTTTTGAATGTTTTGAACCGAACGAAACTTCGTTTCGGTGTCTCTTTCTTTATTTCCGCCTCTTGGGGTTTGTTTCCCTCGAGTTTTTCTTGATTTCCTTGCCTTTTCCACATTCTAGCTTTTCCGGCCATTTTCTGCCCACTCGGGGTTGACTTTTCGTTGACTTTTCGCATTCTAGCCCGGTTTTCTCTCTTCCGGCCATTTTCACACTTTCTCTGAGATGGCAGACAATATTTCACGGGGCGGGACTCCCCCGGATCATGAGATGGATCCCGAGGCCGAGCTCTTGCCCTTGAGCGTCCGCCCGTTTGACCCAGCGACCTACCGGCCGGCGATTCACATACTTCCTCCTGACAGACTTCGCCAGTTCGAGAATTTCGATAGGACGGTGCCTCTAGAGCTTCTCTTACGCGAGCCGGAGTCACGTCTATCATACGGTGCTTTCGAGGTATATTCTTCCCTGTTTCATTTTTCGCAAGGTAGAACACTTAACTACCATAATTGATTCGGTTCTTTAACTGCTTAGACCGGATACACTAATACACTGTATGCTGTAGTTGACTGTGAACACACTTGCACTTGATGTCTGTTTGAATCTGAACACGTGCACACACGTTGTATTGTCACTGAACCACCCAAACACACTGGCACATCGCATGTTGTAGTTCACTGTAAGCACACCGGCACCCGATGTTTGTTTGAACTTGAAAACGTGCGCACACGTTGTATTGTCACCAATTCTGAATGCTCTTCAAAACCATACATTTTATATTGCTTCGCAACTATTTTGCTTGAACACAGGGAGATTCCCATGCCTTCCGGGGGTATGGGAACGTCGCTGCTCGAGACTGGTACATGGAGCTGCCAGATGCGGTCCGCCACATCGTAGACCAGGTCGGCTTTGGCACCTTCTGTAGAGGACTCTCGCGCCTCACTGCGAGCAGGCCTCTCCTTGCTACTCTAGTGGAGAGGTGGTGGGACACCACCGACTCCTTCCACCTCTCTGCTACGGGAGATATGACGATGACTCCCTATGACTTCTCGATGCTCACCGGCATCGGGGTAGGGGGTGATCCGATCCCCTTCGACACCGACATGGACGAATGGGAGGTCGCTCAGATTTACTTGCTGGGTGAGATGTCTCCTCTCGTATGCCCCGACTTCGTCAGATACTCATGGCTCGAGGTCCAGTTCAGGGTTCAGCCAGCCTTGGTTGAGGAGGCACCGATGACCCAGGAGGAGGTGGAGCAGTACGCCCGTGGCTTCCTGATGTTTCTGCTAGGGACGACCATTTTCGCGCGATCGGGCCGCCTCTCTGTTTGTTGAGTGTGCTAGTGGACGTCACGCGGATCCTGCGCTACGACAGGGGTGGCGCTACCTTGGCCACTCTATATGGATACATGAGCTCAGCCTCCCGTTGCAGCAGGCAGTTGCTCGGAGGCTACTGGCGGGCTTGGGAGGTACGTCTTCTTCTTCTATTTTTCATTTCTGTTCTACATTTTCTGTACTCTGTACACTGCACACACTGTGGTCTGCTTCATGCTGACTGTATACTGCACACACGGCACACATATACTCTGCTTTACACTGACTGTACACTGTACTCACTGTACACTCTGTACAATACACTACACCATACACTGTTCTACTATTTCTGCTTTATTCTGTATTTTGCTTTATATGATAAGCATACTGATATTTGGTCTGCAGTTGTGGGTCTATGCCTACTTTCTGAGACTCGCCCCAGTGCCAGACGTGGAGACCCCTCTTGGCATTCCATTCTCCCACCGCTTCGACGTTAGGTGTGTGCGGAGACCGCGAGAGTCTTTCATCTTCTTCTGCCGCAACTTTGACACCATCACCCCCGTGGAGGTATGTTCAATTTTAGAGTTTATTTAAACTTCGCTTTAAACTGTATTTTCAATAACAGTAGATAACAAACTACATGCCATTTACAGATCACCTGGCAGCCTTGGGCTCCATTGCCAGCCGTGATGCGTGAGCGATTTATCAGTGCCGAGGAGACTGCACGCTTCAGGATCTTATTGGAGGGGCCGGTCTGTCGGGTTTGGTATCTGGGTGAGAGTTTCCTACGCTAGACCCTAGATTTACCGGAGCAGATAGTCTCGGTTTACCCTCCTGACCATATGAAGGACACCGGGAGGTTCACCCCTGAGCAGATGGCCGACTACACGATCGGCTGGGATGCGACACGCTTCAGAGGCATAGGCGACTACACAGAGTACGTCCAGACCTACATTATGCGGCCTTTGAGCAGCGGTCACCGAGCCGAGAGAGAGAGGCCTGCGGCGTTAGTGACTGGAGTAGAAGCAAGAGCGGAAGCAGGGGCACCGGGGTGGCTCGGGCCCGTGGCAAGAGCGGAGATCGGAGAAGACGGGGGGCTAGTTGGCCAGCACTACCCGTGATGATGACATGCCGAGGGCGTGGTGGAGCGACTTACCATATCCCCATTGCTCCCCCTCCGGCTGATCACGAGTTAGTCGGGTTCTACGACTTGCTTCCGGTATGTACTACTGCAATTTGCATTCTGCACAGTTAGTCCATTTCAATTCATTTGATATTCCGCAGAATACTAAGACTTCTAACACTTTTGCAGGCTTCCTCCGAGTACACTCGCCAGTCCCAGGAGTTGACCGCCTCTGTGATGGGGATGCTTCAGCAGAGCCTTGAACTTCTGGAGATTTTCAGTATTCCGATATGTTCTTCTGACCACGGTCTCAAACCGTAAACTATTTCACACAATCTGATGCACAACACAACACTTGATACACGGCCCTCACGGCATTTGACACACTGTAACCCACAGACTGTTCACAGCACTACTCACAACATTCATACACTGCATTCTGCACTGATACACTGCTCACGGTATTCACACACTATATTTATACACTGCATTTGCACTGATACACTGCTCACAGTATTCACACATTGTATTCATATACTGCAATTCTGTAGCATACTGATGCGTTTGCCATTTGTACTTTTCAGCATCCCTTCCAAATTCCTACTGTAGGAGGTGCTCTAGCTGGACCATCCGTTCCTGTTCGAGGGGGAGATGGAGAGGGCAGAGTATACCCCCGCACCAAGGCGGAGCGCACTCATGTTGGGAGTAGCTCATGGGCACCAGTCCCCGATGACGATGAGTCCGAGGCAGAGACGGAGGCGGAGGCAGAGGCGGAGTCATCTGAGGAGGAGACCGGAGATGGCACTGACTCAGGCTCAGATGACAGCGCTGACGACGATGCTCCTGGACCTTCGTCCAGGAAGAGGACAAGGACAGACCCTTAGGCCAGAGGCCGCTTGACATTGATCCAGATTTTTGCTGCCTTTCTTCTTCTCTTTTTTTTTGTACTTTTCTTTTTTGCTGGTAGCTAGAGTACCTTGTACTGCCGCAGGCAGGTTTTGTTTTTTCCAAAACTTTGTACTTGAAAAAGATGATGAAATGAAACAAAGCTTTTTATCTGAAAAAGTTTTACATTTTGGTACATTACATTACATCACATCACATAACAATGTAAATGGAATTGATCTCCTGTCTGAAAGTCAAATATTTGTATTGTAATAACCAGGTAATGAACCAGCTAACAGTAAAACAACTTAAACAACTCACTGCTCAGTCCGAACACTCGGCTCATGCTCTGCTGGGGATTAATCTGCATACAGCGAACCCTGAACAAACAGTTCAATCTGACAAGACAGAATACAAAGGTAGAATCGACTGAAGTTAAAGCACACTCAGATGCCCCAAATTTTCCCTTTCTTCTTTTGCTTCTAATAAATGTGGAGAATGGCACAGCACTCTGAGCACAGCATGATTACAAAATTTTTGAGATTGAAAAAAGGGTTTTTCAAACCGGGGTATTGAGCCTACAACTGAACACAGTAAAAAAGACTCAAACAGAAAGTACACGACCTAATCACAACGAGACACACTCGGAAAAGACTCAAAACAAAAGTTGAGGTAAACAAAAAAAAAAAAAGACACGACATACCGACGTGTTTACAAAAATGAGAAACCTCAAATCACGAAGAGCCAGTTCCTTCGGGTATTGTTCCCACCCTTTCTGATTTGTGATTCTCACATCACTCGGCCCTCAAGCTCGTTTTTTTCTCTCAAAAACGCTTTTGCTCACTTTTCTCTCAACTTACACCTCTCCATTCTTTAATCTCTTATTTTCCATCCCTCCCTAGTGTGGTTAGTAGATGAATAGGAAGTTGTGGGTTCACGCCCAACACTATCAGCTCGTGGCTATTTCCTCCCAGGACGTCTAGTCGATTTTCTGGATGGAGTATCTTGATCCATTCTGATTTGTGTTTCGCACTTGGCTCGATGCCTCGTTGCTTGGAGGTTGTTGAGAGCTTTCAGCCCTTTCCTGACAGCTTCAATTGTGTCTTCTTCTGGCGAATAGAGTGCCCTTCTTGCAAGTATTGACAATCGGGGGAAAGACAGGGAGCCTGACTCAACTGTGCCCCTAATTAATCATTTTGACCATTTTTTGTTTTGGTTTTCTACTAAAACAGTTTTGACCAATATGAGAGTTAGATTAACATACTGGTTCGATTTTTGATTTGAAAACCATGCGAGTTAGGCTATGAGCACTGAAAATTTTCCTTTCTTGGGTCCAAGAAAATGGTCCAGTTTTGGAAAAGATAGAATAATTTTCGAGAAAATAGTCAACCTCAGTAGAAATTCTCAAAAACTATTTTTACAAATGGTCAATGCTCAACAAGCACAGAACTTACCCTTGAGATGCGCAATCTCAGATCGAAGGCAATGGAAAATTGCCCCTTGCTTGAAAAGAACTGTACAGCAACGGAAAGTTGCCCCTGGTTTGAATGACGACTCATGGCAATGGAAAGTTGCCCCTTGTCTGGATGACGCCGCAGCATTTTGTAAACCGTCCTCATTAGTGATCACGACCGAACTCTTGGAGACGAAGATGGTCAAAACCAATATATGGACACAGTCACTTTGAAAGCGTTGGTGGCTGGACTTCAGGATGAAGTTGCCTACGTATCCCAAACATGGGAATCAAGCCTACGTGGTTCACGGTGTCACAACCGAACTATCGGATTCAGAGAAGGCAAGGATGATCAAAACCATTACATGGACTAAATTGCTTTGAAAGCATTGGGGGCTGGACTTTAGGATGAAGTTGCCTACATATCCCAAACATGGGAATCAAGCCTTATGTAGTTCCGGTTAAGGTACACTCGGGTATTAACCTTCACTTTTTAGGCTCTAACTTTTGCCAAGGCACCCGTTGCGGGTTTTCGACCTTGCGAGCTTTGTTCTTCTTTCCCTTTTCAATTCTTTTCTTTTCTCTTTTTTTTTCTTCTTTTTTTTTTTCTATTTTTCTCTTTTCATTTATTTTGCATTTTTTTTTTATTTTTTTGTATTTTCTCTTGCTCTAACTTTTGCCTGGGTTGCCCTTCCGGGTTTTCGGCCCAGCGAGCCTCTCAAAGGGTAAAAGTGTAACAAGTCCATGCCAAATGGGTAAAATGGGACTAGTTTCTTACCCTTGTTGACTTTCTTCAAAAATGAAGCTCCAACAGCTTCTTTGAGCTCAAAACAGCTCAAGAACCTCAAGAACAACCTCTGGTCCTTCAAGAAATCAAGCAAAGGTGTAACACTATGTGTTTGTGTGCAATAGTAAGACACAAACACACTTAAACACGGGGTTTCCCTGTCCTATTTTGTCAGGAGCTAGGGTTTCACTACGCACACAGCGGTTTCAAACAACCTAACATCGGGTAAGCAACCTGTCTTATCTTTAGAATGGTCACTATGGATTTCGAACATGCACTAGGTCGAATGGTCAAAGGGTGCCCCGGTAAAATCAGGGTTTGTGTTCCCATCATGGCAGAGCCCGTAACCGGTCAGCCTTATGGCCGTGCCTTGACAAGGCCAGCTATTTCTTTGTTTTTGAAAGTTTTTAAAGAAGCGACAAATCGCTCGCGCTGAAGATAGTGTGGAACCAGTCTGGATCAAGCCAGGGTCCTTCTCAGTACTCACGCTGACAAGCATGATTTCAATCATTAAGGGCTTAGCGCGCCTCTCTTTCTCTCAATTTGATCAAAGTTTTACAAATCTCGAGGAATTCCTCCCCCTTTGTTTTCACCGTAGTGTTCAAAAAGGTTTTGAAAAACTTAGGTCAATGCAATGATTTTCAGGGCACAAGAGAGCAGGTGGAATGTACTGCTATTCCATTCAAATCCTCTGGCACAACTAGCTCAAAATAGCAGTAAGCACGGAAACATGATAGCCGCAGCTGTTTCATTCAGATTCTCTGGTTGCAACTGGCTCCACAGCAGAGATAGATTCAAAAGAAAGCAAAAGGGTAATTACAAAACAAAAGGGTGTTCAAGGCAACAACCCCGAAATCACCCGACATTCTATACAATGGGACTGACTCGACACAACAAGACAGACCCTTAAGCAAAAAAACTAACTCAAGACAATGAGACAGACCCCAAAACAAAACCATTGAACTGACTCAACACCTAAGTCAAAAACCACAAAAATTGGCATTCACAGATGCTCAAAAGTACGTGCCAGACGCCACATCCGAAATGCACCGAGCGCCGCCCGCAAGTGGTCCAACCCCTGATCACAAACTTGTAGTATCCTTGAAGTCCAATAGCTCAGTAGTGATAGACTTTGCTGAGGTAGGCGGGAGGATGACCTCATTGTCGATCAAATCTTGCACTTCATGACGGAGGCGGAAACAACCATCGGTGTTGTGACCGGACTGTTGGTGGTACGCGCAGTACAAGGTAGCATCATGTGAGAAAGGGAGATTCTTCGGGAGAGGCCAAGGCTCGAGGGGTTTAAGATGCCCCTTTTTAGCCAAAATTTGAAATGCCCTAGACAAAGGCATGTAGAGGGCGTGAAAGACTCTGCGCCCTCGAGGTAGGTACTTCGAAGTCTGAGGGTTCTTGCTAGACGCACTAGCGAAAGGGTCGGCAGGCACTGCCTTGGCTTTCTGATCTTTTCCTGGCGCAGGGTTGGGAATGAAAGGAACTATCTTGGCATGACGGAGCCTATCCCGATTTTTCGCCTAGCTTGAACTACCTTCGGTTGGAGTGGGGAAAGCATCATCCACAGCTTTAGTCATGACTGCGAACACTTGCTGCTTATTCATTTCCCTGGCTTTCAAAGCCTCGACTGCCCACAGCAGTTGTCAAACGGGATCAGCATCTGTTCCCACTTTGTTCTTACCTCTAGCCTTAGCCTGATCGAGGGTTTGGGTTACTACATTAGAGCGAAACCCAGTTGTTGTTGACACATTGTTACTGTAGCTGGAGGCAACCTCTAGTTGGCTGAGCTTGATCACAATCCGCCCCGGTAACGGGGGCTCCTGTGGTACAAAATTCCTGACATATGATGTGGCTGGTGGCGAAGCCGACATTCCATAGGCCAGATCGCCCACATATCTCTGGAGGTCGCCGATCATTCCCATTAACTCAAACGTGGTGGGCTCACAAGCCTGATACAACTGGGGGGTCTAGATCGAGTGTGCAGCAGGCAACCTGGGCAGATGCGGTACATCAACATTGGTCTCATCCTACAAGATGATCCCTTGGTCTAACGTGGCTGCCATAACCACAATTTCCTCTGAAGTTTGGATCATCATAAGTCCGTTGAACTGAATGGTGACTGACGAATCAGATATCTGCCTTGCCTCAGCAAAGGAGAACACCAAGTCTCTGAACCCAAATCTCTGAACTGAAAGGGAAAACAAGCAGTAGTTCAGCCCAGACGGAACAGACATGACTGAATAACTATACTCTACTACTGATCACTATTTCCCAAAATCGCTGTCCCAAAACTGAGTCTGATACCCGCAGATATAACTGATTCCCCAAAACACTGATACTGATGCTCTCAGGCTTGGTACTCAAACTTGCAAACTGATATGAACATTCCTTGTGGAGATATACTCTAAAAGCACATAGCAAGTAAATGAGAACCAAAACACCCCTATGCTGGAGTAGGGTTTCCCTATCCTATTTTGTTAGGAGCTAGGGTTTCACTACGCATGCAACGGTTTCAAACAACCTATAATCGGGTAAGCAATCTGTCCTAGTTTGGAATGGTCACTACGGATTTCGAATATGCACTAGGTCGAATGGTCAAAAGGGTGCCCCCATAAAAACTGGGGTTTGTGTTTCCATACTGGCAGAGCCCACAACCGGTCAGCCTTATGGTCATGCCTTGACAAGGCAAGCCTCTGGCAAATCGTTCAGGAATAGCAGATGACCAACACGGTGTCCTAGGCGCACCAATGCACATGCAATGCAAAGAAACACATAAATGTAGTCAAAACAAGATATCATGAGTTCGAGTCAAGCTCTCTAAAATCCCCAGCAGAGTCGCCAGAAACTGTGGACGCGCCTTCGGGCTTTATACCACCACAGTTCGGACTTCCTTTTTGTGTCATAGTTCTTAATCTAAACCAAAGAGTCCAAATCTCGCAAATCGTTTTGAGAAAATAGATTTTTAGAAAAGAAGTGCCAAACATGGACTGCTTTGCCAGATACAGAGTCGCCACCTAAATATTTTTTAATGGAGGAATTTAGGAAACCCTGACTCGTTTGCCTAAGGCCACATGTCCGTCATTACCAAAGTTGTCTCAGCTCGGGAACTTGGGTACGATTGGGGAAGGTCAGCTATGAGCACCTCCTCTCGCCCGATCCAAAGATCGGCCTCTACTAACCATGATATCCAATTTTGAAAATGTTATGTGTTCTTATTCCGATTTAATTAGCTAGAATTACTATGTGATGCGCACAGCAAAACAAGTATAGACTAGATCGCCTAATTTGGAACAAAGCATCGCATATCCGTTTGTTTGGAAAATGTTTTGAAATTTGCTACTCGCGAGTAGGCTAAAACATGGATTTTGATGAGTTGTTCCAACTCAAGCAATCCAACCTTCAGCCACAGGCATTCAGGCAGTTCATATCACATAAGCATCTAGTCACATGGTAAGCATGCTGTCATGTTAACATTCACACTCGTGCGAGATGCTAAAGCACAAAATACTTACAGTGCACTCCAAGCCAAAACAAAAAAACTCGTTAGCAATCAATGTATGATCCAAGTTCATGTTAAGTGCCTAATGCAACGCATGCAAAGATGCAATCTAGACAGGCTTGGCTAATCTAAGAATGACATGTGAAATGTAACAACTAACACGTATTCAATTTGGAATTGGAATACGATGCAGTTAGCATGATGCGCCGAGCCCGGTAAATACAAGACTGATGAATGATGCACGCATGCATAGCATAAGGTATGCTAAATTAAACATGTCCTAATACTAACCATCAAAAGCAGGTAAGTAAAAGGGAGAAAGAAGTGGGGGTTGGAAGACATGCACACACGCACCCACACTTATTACACATTCGCTCTCGCTCGGAGGGACCAAAAGAATAATACACTTTAATTAACCTACAAGCCAATTAAATAATTTACAGACCACCTAATTAATTAACAAATCAATTAAGCTAAGGAAAGCATTAAAAGGCCACGGGAAGAGGGATGCACGCGTGCTCGGTTCCACTCGGAAACCCACCACCATGCATAAGTTTGCCTCTGTTTCCCCTGCTCTGCTCCTCTAAAAATTGCACAACTCCCAAGGTATGCTCCATGGACACTGTGGATCACCACCGACCAAGTGGAAACCCCACCGACCATGTTCGGATGGTCATCGACCATCTGTTGAGCTCTCGACCATCAATAATTGGTCGGTTGGCACTCCATGTAGTCGACCGGCCAAGTCTTCCTGCAGAACCTGTTTTGACAGCAGCAGAGGGCAAAACAAGGCATGGCAATGCATTTCAAGCAATGTTTGCACCAACCACTCTCCTTATCATGTTTATGACTCAAAGGGGTATCGTACTCGATTCTCGGACCACCAATCGTGCATTTCAATGCGTGATGGCCCAAGGAACCAAGTATGCATTTTCAATGTAGAATGAAATGCACATAACAAACAATGAGCTCAACCTCTATCATACTCAATTCAAGAGGCAAAGCATGCATGCCAATGCAATGCAACCTAGGCATGCGAACTAAGTATGCAACATGGCAATGCAAACAAGCATATAAGACATGTGACAATCATGCTAATGACAAGTATGCGAGATG
>NW_021025913.1:2007973-2051428 GCF_004153795.1 Camellia sinensis | reverse complement strand
ACCTTAAACAACTATTTTAAGCAAGAAAAAACAAGACTTTTATATGTTATACAAGAAGTCTAAAAATAGTTGCAAGATAGACAAAAAAAAACTATGCAAAAATGGGAAATAAAAGTCAAGAACACTCACCCTTGTAGAACACTTCCAAGATCACAAGGCCAGACCTCTTCTTGGATCAAAACCAACTCAAAAAGTCCAAGATCAACCCTCCAATGTCTCAGCAACTAAGGAAAGGTGTAATGGTAGGTGTTTGTGTGCAATAGTTAGAACAAACACACACTTAACTCACAAGGGAGGGAGGTATAGAGATAGAATAGACACACACTTCTAACCCTAAAAACCAAACCTCTGGAGATTTTTTTTCTAACCCTAATGGAGGGAGAAGAGGCAAAGAATTATAGAGCTCACTCTTGCAAAGCTTCTCAAGTAAGCTAGTCAAGAGGGAGATCCCTCCATACACGTGTATAGAGGGGAGCAAAGTGTAAGCCAGCTAGCACAGCTGGCATAAAAATATTTGCAAAAGCAGATGTACAGTGGTCGGCCAGCCAAAAATGCTATTTGACCAAAATAGATGGCCGGTCGACCATCTAGAGTGCCGATCGGCCAAACATTTGGCCGATGGCAACAAAACACAGCCGGTGGCCTCAATCCATGGCCGGTGGAGTGTGGGGATGGCCAACAAGCCATTCCCTGCCCTCCAAAGAAAAAACACAAGTGTTTGGTGCAAAACCAAACACAAAACAGTCGAGTCGAGAGATCCTAAGGCAAGGAGGGTAGCCGAGACCTCTGGGAACTCAAGACGAACACAAACAAGGATGATCACCGAGTGTTCAAATGGTGACGTCCAAGTCTTGAGAACGGTCAAAAATGGAGTGTCTACACCCACCATCTCATATCAAACTCTAAAAAACCCTCATTCGGTTCCTAACGAGTTGTCTTGAGATCACAAGTTGTGACCTTGATTTGCGGGTTGTAAGAATATTGGGCGACGAAAGATTCAACGAATTCCTCGCAGCTGTTTCACAGAGTCCTCTAATTTAGTGTACCAGACATGGTCCTGCCAACTATCGACAACTTCTGAATTCTGGTCAAACCCATTGGTCTCAGAATATTAGAAAAAAGACGCAGATGTACCATTGGATCTCTAGAACCATCGAAATGATCAATATGAGGCATTCTAAACCGTTCTAGCAGAGTAACAGTGGGCTCAGTATATCCAGAATAGAGTTAACCCATATGTCTTCTTGAACAAATTTTCAAGTTTGTTGACTTTAAGCAAGGTTGGGTTAAACTCGAACTCAAAAGGTGCCTCAGTCTGGTGAACTAGAGCTCTAGACATCTAGACAAAGATAGGATCTACCTAGATAGGAAGAATAGGAACACCCTCGGCCAGTGGATCCTAAGCTACAGCATTAGCGGTGGTACTAGGTATAGGAGTAGCCACATTAGGTGTATGTGAAGCAGAAGCCGCAGCCGGCTGCTATTGTTGTTGTTGCAACCTATTCGTGACCTAAATTTGATACGTTAGGTTGTGCTGGAATGGATCGACTGATTACTGTAGATGGATTAGTAAGTCTTCTGGATCTGATGATGGATATTGCGCTATTCTAGAAGTAGGTGATTGTGCTTGAGGTGAGATGAGTACAGGTAATTGGAGGGGTGATTGTTGAAATAACGAAATTAGTGAACCCTGTCTGACCTTTCTTCGCCTTGTAAATAGTGACAAAGAAGCGAACACTGGCTATCCCTGCACTGAATCTCCGACCTTACAAAATCTTTCTGACACGGGTCTAGAGAACTTAGGGGATATCATAACTTTCTGAAGCTATGATTCCAAGACTACCTAGCAAAAGAGAAAACATACAGCACCTCAACTCAATTTCACTAGAACAAATATGATCATAGCTGAATAACTGTACTCCCTACTGAATTATGCTCCACAAGCTGATCTAACCGAATCACTAATATTAGAAATCCCTGTATAGATCCACTATAGAGCACATAACAGGTAAAAAGAGCCAAAACACCCCTATGAGGGGCTAGTCTTAACTTCTCCTAGTTTTGGCATGATCTAGAGTTTCACTGCTTCAAGCAAGTGGTTTCGCAATATCCTGCATATGGGCGAGCATCCTGTCCTATGTTGGAACAGTCACTAGAGCTTTACTATATGCACTAGGCCAATTGGTCAAAAGGATGCCTTAACAAGATTAACTGATATACTTCTCACACCTAACACTGAGAAGTCAAAGAAGGATCAAGCGGTACGGCGATAATCCAAATCCAAGGGTTGTGTTTCAAACATAGCAGAGCCCATGACTAGCCAGCCTTTTGGCAAGATTTTTAGGCTAGCCTCTAGCAAGCCATCCAGGAATAGCGAATGAAAAACATAATGACTTAAGAGCACCATGCAAATGCAATGTAATGAGCATATAATGGTAAATAAAATATTACATCATGAAGTCGAAGTCAAATTCTTTAATATCACCAGCGAAGTCGCTCGAAATTGTAGCTGGATTTTCATGCTCCTCGGAGGGGTTTAGTCTCATTGGGTATGATAGCCCTATGGTTTAGACTCTCGTGGTTCTGAATCTGGTTCCACAAGTGCAATGTGAAACATAAAAACACAAATGAGAGTGCAAATTTGGCAAATCTTTAGAAAATCCACTTATCATCAGAGATACCAAAAATGGACTGCATTGCCAGATTTCAAAGTCGCCACCTAAATATTTTTGGGAAATTTAGGAAACCCGTGACTCGTGCCAAAGGCCACTTGTCCATCATAACCAAAATGTCTCGGCTCGGAAACTTAGGTATGAGAGGGAAAAGTCATGAATTGAGCACCCCACTCACCCGATCAAAGATCGGCCTCTACTAATCATGATGAGATTTTTATCAACATTATATGCTCATGTTCTGATTATTATACTAACATTACTATGTGAGGTACACAAGTATAGACTATATCACTGACTTTAGAATGCTTTGATTTCATGTTTTTTTGAAAAGGGTTTTAATTATGTGCTACTTGAGTAAAAAGCAAGCTCATATGTACATTTATCAAAGTCATTCCAACTTAAGCAAAATAGGCATCATCCACAGGCATTCTAAGACATATTTCAAATAAGCACTTATCCTCATGGTAGTACGCTTGACATGGCAACATAAGCACACATGTAATATGCTAAAGCAAAAAACACTCACCTAGTACTCAACCAAGGCAAGCCAAAGAAAAGAAAATAATTAGAAAAATACATGCTCCTAATATGCAAAATGACTAATGCAACACATACAAAGATGCAAGTACTAGGTTCGGCTTTTTTAACATGTCATATGGATCAACTCAAAGCATGTGGTAACACACATATTCAAGTAAGTAGGAAATGGCAATGATATTAGAATGATAGACTAAACTCGATGTATGCAAAAATGGATACAAATCATGGACATCATATGAAACGAAAACATGATGCTACCACGATAAGCATGCAAGTAAAATGGAGAAAGAAATGGGGGTTGGAAGACATACAAATATTATAGATTTGCCCTCGCACAAAAGGGTCTGAATGAATGTCCTAATTAACTAATTATTTCAACACAATCGAATAAACTAATTAATTAACTTTTACAAATTTGAACAAAAGCGAAAGGACTAATTAATTACAACATATGAATCTAAACGCTACTAATCTAATAGGCTTGAATGGGAGGCAGTGAATCATGCAGATACGGGCAAGAACATCCTCCGGAAACCCCCACTACTCACTGCCAAAAGTTGCTCTGTTTACAGTATGAAAATGGCTCTGTTTTGGGCCTCAAGACTTACTCTGCTTTATTAAAAAATTCCCCCTAGCATACAATGGGTGGCCGGCCAGCCTTGAGAAGTGGTCGGCCATTCAAGATGGTGGTCGGCCGGCCACTGTTATTGAGGAAAAACCTGCTATAGCAGAACTGAAACAGTGAAACAGAGCGAAACAGAGGGTTTCCAATGGATGTTCATCCTTCCTGCTTTCTCTTGTCATGAAAATTTCCCAAGGAGAGAGTAGGTTTGTTTCACAAATCATCAAACATCCCGAGGGTATTTAAATGGTGATTAGGGAAGCAAAGAGATGGCAATTAATGGAAGCAAAACTACCAAGGCTAAATATGAAAGATACAATCAAAGACATGGTCAAAACCTACTGAATCTCACGGAAAACAAGAGCAAGTGAATACTCAAGCTTAGAGATAATAGGTTTAAAAGAAGCCATTCTTGAAGGCAAAGCATATGCACAAGAGATTCCATCATTAAGAAGACAAAAGAGACTCACCTTCCTACTCATGGAAGATGGATTAAAACCTCCATTTCCATGCTTCAAATGAAATAGAAGAGAGTCTCTAATGGTCTTGATAAAGAGCTCTCGTGTAGCTTTAAAACAATGACAAAACTAAACTACGCAAAAACAAGAAATGAATGCTGTGGAGAGATGATTGCAAGCTCATCTTCCTACTCATGGAACATGGATGAAACATCCATTTCCATGCTACAAAGAAGGAACTAGAAAAGAGCTATGCAATATCTTCAAAGAAGAGAGGTATAAGAAAAGAATCAAGCTATCTATGTAAGCTTTGAACACATAAAAATAGCTCATATTTAATCAAAATCTAACTAAAACAGTGCTGGAAATGAAGGCAATGAAGCCAAAACATGAAGAACAATAAGAGAGTAAAACTAAAGAACAAGCCTATGGAAAGGTAGCTAACCCTTCCACCTTTAAGCAAGATTTCAAATCACATTTTAAAAGCCAAAATAATTTGAAAAATAGTATTAAAATGAAGAACAATGAGCTTCAAAGAAAAAGAAATGAGAAAAGTTGAAGAATCAACCTCTTGTGAAGAGGAAAAATCTCTTGGTTCACAAACTCTAAGCTAAACACTCTCGTTCATGAGAGCAGCTGTAAAATATTTGTTTTCAGCAAATATCGCTGGCTAACCAATTTATTGTAGAGCCTACTATTAAATTGGCAGGCCAACCAATTATTTTGGCCCCGCTACTCATTGAATGGTCAGGCTAAAAGAATGGTTTTGTTCCAAATGGGGTGGAAGGCTTTGGTTTGAAGCTCGAAACCGAATTCTTTTGCTGAAGATTTGAACAATTTGCATAATGTAACTTTCATCATCGAGTGTTCGGATTGAAGCGCCCAAGTCTTAAGGGTGGTTAAAATGGGTTGTCTACATGGTTCTAAACCAAAAATGCTATACTGGCCGTAGTGAAAGCAAGTGAAGCTGGAGTTTCCTTGACCTTTGCTTTCTTTGGATTTACTTCTCTTGTTTCATCTGCCTCTGCTCTTGTTTCTTCCTCTGTCTCTTCTTCTACCTTTGTCTCTGCCTCTATCTTCTGTGACAAGAACATGGAACTAATTACCCCCATGTCTTTCTTCATTGTCTTTTCATTTAGTATAGCGTTGGTGACCATACTCATGGTTAGCTTCCCTTCTGGTGCAATGTTGCTGAGAGAAACCACCAACGTCTCTTAGCTGTCCGATAATGAACTGGGCAAGAGTAAGGCTTGCATTTCGTCGTCAAAGGGCATCTTGCCGATTACAAACTAATTTACCAGATTCCAGAATTCACTGGTGTGTTCAGCGACTGACATACCATTCTTTAACATCAGGTTTACTAGTCTTCTCATCACTGAGGCTTTATTCCAGGCGGTTTTTAACTGGTACATGCCTTCTAACTTGATCTAAAGGGCATAGGCATCCGTCTCTTAGGCGACATGATGGAAAACACGGTGGTCAATCCATTGTCTGATCTGACCAACAGTCTTCTAATTCTTTTTCTTATAGTCATCATCCTTCTCATCTTCTGGTTTGACTTCTCCAAGCTTAATGGGGTCAAACAGATATCTACAGTATAGGATGTCGATCATCTGTGGCTTCCAGATTGCATAATTGGAAGCATTTAATTTGATCATCGAACCTAAAGTCGACATTGATTCCTCTATCAACCATTATCTCAACAGAAAATGATCTCCGTCTAAAAAATCAGACTTCACGGTTGAGTCCAGACTGGTCAAATTAGCCGGAAAAGACTCCGAACCGCCAAATTAAAAATCTAAAAATTTTTAAAATTTAATTTGCAAAATTTGACCGTACAGATGTGTCTGGAATATTCTAACTAGTTTTAAACCACTATTGGATTGCCAAGATCAGACTCCAAATGGCTTAGATGTGGCTAAAATAGTTGAACGATTTAGATCAGCGAAATTTGGAGTGGCTGAGAAGTACCGGATAATTCCTCTAGTTTGGCTAGTGTCAAGTTGACGTCAGCAGTGTGGCGGCATAGCTTGGTCAACGGGGGTTGGAGCGAGCCGACGTGGGTCGGAGGGGGATGAAGTCAGCAAGATGACGTCATCAAAATAACGTCAGCTCTAGTTTTTCTTTGTGGACAACGCGTGGCGTGCATTGTCTCAGTCGCAGGAGTGTGTGTACAGCGTCACCGGTGCGTAGTGCACATGTGGTGTCCTCCAACGCCCTTTTTCGACGCGATTTTTTCTTCTGTTCTCGTCTCATCGAGAGCTTCAACTTAGTGTGATTAAAAGTGGATTTCAACCACTTTGAAAATCTAGGCAATTCTGAAAAACACACTTTGTTTTTTTCAAAAAATCAACCAACGAGGCTCTGATACCACTTGTTAGGATTATGGACACCCAAAACTCAATCACACACACGCAGAGAACAAAAAAATTATGTGGTTCAGAAGAATGCCTACGTCCACGAAGCAGAAATTAAGTTTTCACTACAACAGAGCAATTACAAACAAGTGGATAAGGGGAAAAATTCTCTCTCAATTCACGGTTCTCTCTCTCTCTCTCTCTCTCTCTCTCTCTCTCTCTCTCTCTCTTCTGATACAAATGAGTTTTCCTCTCTCTCTCCATTTAAACACAAAGCTGAGAGGTATGAACGTTCGGGTTGGCAACCGTTTCTTCCTACGGCTAGTCAGTTGGTTGCCACACTACAACAAAAAGCATTTTTGGTGACGTTTTTTAGCAACTAAATTGAAATTAGTCGCCAATTGTATATAATCGGCGACAATATACTAGTTGGTCGCCAAAAAATAAACTATTGGCGACAAGTTGAGATTATTGGTCGCCAAAACGTTTGGCGCCAACATAAATTTCTACGCGGGAGGGCTAAAAATGTTTTCGCGACCAAATTAATATATGGCGACGAAAATTTTGGTCGCCGATTGGAACTTTTTGGCGACAGAAATAAATTAGTCGTGGAAAGGTGAATAATATTTATGGCAACCTAATGAATTTCGTCGCCAATAAATTAACAGGTCAAAACCGCATCGTTTTGAATCTGTCCTTTCTTTAAAAAAAATTATTTTAACCGTAGACTGATCCTTTTAGGTGAGTAAACAAAGAATTGACCTAAATTGTTCATCTCTTTCTCTCCCTTCACAACCTCAAGCGGCACGGCAGAACACACAAAGACTGAGAGGTATGTCTTCTCTTCTTCTTCTTCTTCTTCTTCTTCTTCTTCTTCTCTCTTTCTCTCTCCCTCTCCCTCTCACTCTCTCACACCGCCTCCGCCTCCTCCTCTTTTTCTTCTTTGTCTTCAATTTCATTCTCTTGTTCGGCATGGCACAGCACAGCATAGAGCTTGCTGCTTTTTCTTCTTCTTCTCTCTTTCTCTCGCTCTCTCGCACCGCTGACTGAGTGCCACCGACGGCATTCCCTCAAACGGTGCTTCCCTTTCATCTCCCTTTCTCACAGCGTTGATCGCGACCACCTCTTTGGTCGCTACCCTCTTCTCTTCTCTCTCTAAAATTCTGATTTTGGGAATGCGATCCATATAGAAGACAGATTTTTGGACTGATTTTGGGACCACAATCTTTCTCTTCAAAATTTTTTTTTCATTTGTTGTTTGCTTGCTTGCCTTATGCATTTGGGGACTGATTTTTGGGACTAAGTTTGGGACTGCAATCTTTGTCTTTAATTTTTTTTTCATCTGCTGTTTGCTTGTTTGCCTCATGCATTTTTCTCTCTGACTTAGAATTGTTATATACCTCCCATTTGGTCATAGTCCTACTCATTTTCTCTCGAGTCCCGATCATATAACTGCTAAAATTGTATTTATTGTCTTATTTAGAAGTTAACACAATGCCTATGGTTATTGGAAATTAGATTTATGTGCTGAAGCAATTTTGTGAGTTGCTGGAATCATAAATTAGAAGCTGAATTTGTCATTCGAAAGTTGCAAAATTGATATTTGTTAAATTTAACATTTAAAGACCCGAATTTTATTTGAAAGCTAAAACTGTGTATTTAAGTGTTGAATGTACATGCTTAGTTATGAATTTTATTTTAATGCTGCAAAGACAAGGAACTTAGGCTAGACAAGTCATTGTTCATGCTTTCCAAGTCATTCTTGTCTTATAAAACCATACATCCAGGTGAGGCATGCACAAGGAATTCACAATGTAGAAGTAGATAAGAACTATGATGCATACGTGTCTCCTGAATATTTTGATGCACAGCTTACTCCACTTGGCTGGCAGCAAGTGGGAAAACAATCAATGTTATGTTATTACACAAACTCATTTGGATAAAGGTAAACTTATAATAAGTATCTTACTGCTTACATATATAGTTCTTAGCAAAATTTTGAGGCTAATGTTGTCGAAAATTTTGTACTACTGTAACAGGCTAATAATTTGTGTAAACATGTCCAATCAAGTCGGCTTTTTAAGGGGAGTGATTTAGTCATCACGTCCCCTTTGTTAAGGTATTGATGCTGGTTTTCAGTACTCCCGTTCCTTCTGTGGATATATTTTATGCATGATACTCTTCTAATTCTTCGCAGTTTTTCATTCAGTTTTCATTAGATTGGACTAAAACCTTCCTTTTTAATTGATGATTAGGATTTAGTAATACTTGCATGAAAATGCATTTTTTTTTAGGAGGGGGGAGTAAAAATAAAAAAACATTTGCATTTTCTTTGCACTTAAGTGCAAGTATTTTGTAGATTTGAGCACTGCGGCTTTTTATTATGGATGAGAGTGAAGATTTGCAGTGGCCTTAATTTGTCTAGCCTAAATTTGAAGTTTTCAAATTGTACTCGTGAGTCGTGATAATGGATCGGTCTTGGACTCTTGACAATGACAAGGAGTTTGAATGTATGTTTTTGGAGCCTTATATAAATGCCCTGTGAGGGATTCAACAGAGGGGAGGTTTCAGTATTATGGCTGCTATTTGTTGACATATCAGGGAGAAACAGAAGTGCCTACTCCAATAATGCCACACATTTTGTTATAATGTGAATCTGTTATAATCAGCGTTATGAGAAAATGCTAATAACCTATTTGTTTTCCACCTTATCCCCATTTTTCATTAATTTGGATCTACTAGAGTTCGTTTATCATTATGTGAAAATGTTTACGAGTGTCGATATCTTGTACTTAATACTTCATGAGTTAATCACTCTCTGTAATATTGGTTTTAGATATAACCCGTATGTTCAAGCTAGAAGCAGGATAAATCAACTCAAAAGGTTGGGCCACAGTGTCGATAAGGTTTGTCATCTTCTACGTTTTTCAATGTTTACTTCAATTGTACAAAATGAGATGATATATATTTAAAAATCCTTGTTCACTAGTTGTAAATGACTGTTCATTTTGCAGGTTGAATTTATCTTGATGGGAGGTACTTTCATGTCATTGCCATTAGATTACCGTGATTACTTTATAAGGAATCTTCATGATGCTTTATCGAGACATACTTCTGTTAAAAATTGTCTTTTACTCATCTTATAAATGTGCTCATTTTAAGAGGAAAAAAAAATATTGGGTCTTGTTTTTCCTACTTCGCTTCAAAATTTCTAGATCTTAATTTGTTCAACGAGGTTGGAGCTAAATATATGGAATTATTTGTTTTTCATAAATTCTATAATTTCACCTGTCCACTCTGCTCACTGTTCAAGTCAAACTGAATTGAGTTAACTGAACACTTGAGTCAGCATGCTTTCAAACATTTAGTGAAACCCTTTTATGTTTCAAGCTATATGACCTTACATTATAAACATGAAGATGCAATCATCCTTTAAATTTTACAGATTTGTGTTCTGAGGCTTGATCACCATGCTCATGTGTGGTGTATGAAGAACCCACTGTTATTGGCAGATACCAATATGTGTCACCTGTAAAACCAACGATTCTTGAGGTTCACATAATATAAAAAGCGGATAAAGTAAATAAAATTGCTTTATTTTTTTTTATTTTTTTGAGTGTCATTTAATTTTGGTTTGTACTAATTTGTAATATATTATGAACTGACTAATTATCAATAGAATTATTCATTCCTATGCATGATTTCCAAGTTCGTTATACTAGATTGCAGATGTTTCCCTCAAGCTAATATGCAAGTCTATAAAGGGTTATTATACTAGGAACAATATTGGTACCAAAAACCGTGCCAAAACTTTGAGACAAGCATAGCAGTTTTTGTTAACAGGGAGTGTGGTTTTATGGTGTGCCAGAAGATTAATTTTATTCTGTCAAATTTTAATCTACTAATGAAGATTTGATTTTGTGTTTTTGGAAATATTTTGACATAGGATTTTGGTAAATGATTTATGGATTAAATGTTTAGTATCAAAATATTTGGTTTTGTGTTTTTGAAAATATTTTGACATAGGATTTGGTAATGTATTTATGGGTTTGATGTTAGTAGTTTGTAAGTACTTTGGTATGCATGTTTTAGATTGTCAGAGAATTGTAATTATGTTTATTGGGATTTTTTTATATCTATTAATTTTGAATTAGTATGAATGTCTTGCACATGTGTGTTATTATTTACATTACATTTGTATATATATTGTGCACAGGAAAACAAGTGTTTGGATTATTTTGAACAGGAAAATTATTAAAATCAAAATTTGTGTAGTGAATTTTTAGTGACAGGTGGTATTTTGGTCGCTGTTAATATATTTGGCGACAACATATTGTTTTTGTCGCTAAAAGTTAGTGGTTATTCCAAGAGCTTTAGCAACGAAAACTTACTCGTCGCTAAAAACGTGATTTTTAGCGACCAAATTAATTTTGTCGTTAAATAGTACTTTTGGCGGCGCATTTATTTGTCGCTAAATCTACATGGCCTATCCAAATTTTAACCTTTTAGCGACAAATTGTAATTTTATAGCGACAAAATATATGATTTTTGGCGACCAATTTTGCTTGTCGCTAAATGTCTACATATGGTGACAATTTCTGATTTCGTCGCCAATACTTTCAGTGACAGGCCTTTGGCGACCAATTGTAAACTTGTCGCCGATTCTTTTGGCGATGAAATTTGTACTTTTGGCGACCAATTTTTGGGTCGCCAAATGTGTTTTTTGTTGTATTGCCACCACTCTTTTTTTCAAAAAAGCATGTTAAAATATTTACGAATTAGATAATAAGATATAAGCTCAAATATTGCACTATATTTAATTGTTAGACACTAATCATTTTGAGTTTGAATTTTTAAATATGTTTTTTTGAATTTTTTTATTTTTAGTAAATTTTAAAAATATTTTAATAAAATATATTTTAAATTTTTAGACACACTTAAAAAGTAAGTATTTTGTGATTAAACAAAACATTACTAAATACGAAATATAAAAAAAAAGTTACAAAATTTACTATATTTTTATATTTTCAAAAAATATTTCTTCATAAATATTTTTATTTTTTAGATGTATTTAAATTAAGTAAATTTTAAAAAAAAATAGAATATGAAAAAAGTACACTAATAATAACAAAACACGAAAAAACTTAAAAGCTCAAAATTTATATTCAAAAATTCAACACCAAATGCACTAAAGTTTTAGACCGTTGAGTAATTTTGTTTCAGCACTTTATACACTTGTAGCCACTTTTGTGCAGCATATTGCACTCATTTTGAGATTTATTTTGATGATCTAAAAAAAGATCGATTATAACATTCTAGTGAAAATAAAATTGATTGGATATCGGTAATTCTTTCATGAAATCATATTTGTATCTCAAGAAAAAATGAAAAGTATAATTTGAAATATAAAACTAAATAGAAATGTGATTTGATGAAAGAGCTATCGATGTCTTATCAACTTGTTTTTTTGCAAGTATATTTTACATGATATCTTTTAAAAATTAAATAGTTTTGATTATCAAAATTAGCCCCGAAATATGCCCAATATGCTGCACAAAAGTGGCTACTATGCACCATGAATAGAAGCCACCCCGGACCCTATGTTTGGTTTCAACTTCAGAATTAGTGTTTTTTTTTTTTTTAAGAAATAGAAATCAGTTTGACAAAAATAAATTAAAAAGATATTTTTAAATTTGTTTTTTAAAAAATTTACTATCAAAAAACGTAAAACTATATAACAAGAGAAGTGTTCTTTATTTATTTATTTTTCCATGATATTAGATTTTAGTGATTTACAAAAAAAAATAAATAATTAAAAACAGGTTCTAAAAATCATACCAAACAAATTTTAGAAAGTTGAGTAACTTAATTGTTTGTGTCAAGCTTCTCTTTAGAGACCAACTAGATGTTCCAGTTTGGTCTTCAACAAATTGAAATGTTCATTTTGTATAAAGCACTGAGAAGATCATCTATACTACAATCAAATTGATAGAATATCCGTATCCACCTCATCTGATTTTATTTGTCAAAAAAAAAACAAGTAGACAAACTATTTTTTTTTTTTTTTTTTTAAGATTGATGATAGACGAACTATATTCAAAATCATATTATCTATTAATTATTTTTTTAAACTTATATGATCAGATCAAATGATTCTTAGGCCTCGTTTGGGAACAGACTAATTTAGTAACTTTTTGATTATTTGGCTAAAATATGAGTTAAAAAAAACTAGTATGTTTGGGATGACTTTTTGGCTTTTTACGAAAAGATGTGCAAAAAGTAGAGAGAAAAGAAAATCTTTAACTTTTTGGTATGAGTTGTTGACTTTTTGACTTTTTTAATAACTTTTTGACTTTTTGGCTAAATCGGCCTGTTGTCAAATGAGGCCTTAATGTTTAATTAATTTAATTTTTAATATAAATAATTTACTCAAAAAAATTTATAACATAAATAATTTAAATTATTGAAATAGGCCTATAAAATAAATCCACAGCCGGCCGAACTTGACGGTCGCCATAATTGTTTATTCCTTAATAAAAAGAAAGACTTACACAAAAGTCTTCTTCAGCACTTTCTAGGCAACCACAACTGAAGGCATCTAGCCTAATGAGTACAAGTTGACATATATGAGTTGTATTATACTACAAGGATTACATGTTATAGATCCAAAATGTTATTAATCATCTCTGCATTACAATAAAACTATAAAAAATAAAAAAAAATAAAAGGAAAACATGGTCAATAATGTAATATATCCGTGTCATCGTGTTGCCAATAAAAGAACCAATTTTTTTTAAAAAAAAATTAATCAACAGTGTGAACTTAGGAAGAGCTTTCACACTATGGATGGAAAATTTTCAACCACTCTAAGCCATTAAAAACTAGAAGAAAGCATATATTGTGCAAGTCAACCGCTAAGTGCAGAGAAAATACATATGCATATAATAACTTTTTTTTAATATTTTTACTTACTGTGTTTTCCTTTGGTCGGATTAGAGGGTGATGTTGGAGTCACTTGGGACTATCATGCTTTTTGTTTTGATAATTCATTTTATAGGGTCTTTCATGTGTATTATTTAGGGTAAACTTCACTTTATCCTTGTAATTTGAGTCGTGTGCGGTTTATCCTCTTAATATTTGGAAATGACAACATAACTCTCTTGTGGTTTATGGATTGAATTGTACCATTAGGTTTGTTAACAATTTAATGAAAAGACTAAAATACATATGTATTTTCGTCATTTGTTTAGAAGCCAAAGTGTACTTTTACCCCCTGTGTTTTATTTAATGTACAATTTATCCCGTTGAAATTTGAAGATAAGCATATAACTCTCATATGTCTAATACGTGTTTCACACTTACTGTTAAGTTGAACGAAATGTTTAATGGTGCACTTCAGTTCACAAACTATGTGAAGGTTATGTGATCATTTTCAAACGTTAAAGGGGTAAACCCTACATAATAGCAACTACATGGGGATAAAGTGAAGTTTGTCCTATTATTTATGAAAAAAAATAAGTCGATCTGATAATAATAACTTTTTCATTTCATCGTGTTTGTTATAAAAATAAAAAACAAAAATAAAAAAATGAATGGTGTATTTTGAAAGACACTCTTGTCATCTATTTTGTTTGAGACAAATACAATAAATTAAATATGTTACAATTATCGAATTAATCTAACTTTTTTTATTTATAGAAAATATATATAAAGGGCCCTATAAAATGTATACTTCAAATTATCAAAATGAGACTTGTAATAGATCACATAAACTCAAACAACGCCCTCTAATAATTTGGAACTTGATAAAAGCCAGACTATTTTTAATAAAAAAAAAATGAATATAATCATATGCTTAAAAATGTGCACGTGGACCACTATGTAAGTATAAAAATACATATATTAATTTTTATTTAAATATTTTTTTTTTAAGTATAAAAATACATATATTAATTTTTATTTAAATATTTTTGCTTACTTCTACTTCCCTATTTTTCAAGTCATTTGGAAATTGACTATTTTAGTTAATTTTTTTTAATTTTTTACAAAAAATTATATTGAAAATTAAAGAGAGTGGCATGATACAATTTATTCCTAAACATTCAGAAATACTGTATGTATATGCTTGAAACTTGCTTGCCGAATCTTATTGAGATAAACCTAGTTATTTAGATTTACATAAAGTTTTTACAATAATGATCAATCCCCTAATTTTTCTCCCCTACACTCTTCTAATGATGTTATAAAGAATATCAACCAATCAACTCTGTTCAAAGTCTTCTATCTTCTTTTAAAATTGTTTGCCATATCATTGCTCAAGTTTGGGGAGGAGAATTAGAGGATGTAGCATTGCTCAAGTTTGGGGAGGAGAATTAGGGGATGTAGCATTGCTCAAGTTTCTACACAAATTTGTGTCAATTTTTAGTCCTTATAATTTTAATTGTAACAATTATACTTTTTAATTTTTCACACTGTATCAATTTAATAAATTTGATCACATCCTTTAAAAATTAGACAAAAAATCAAGAATAAAATAGTCAATTCAAAACAGGCAGGAATCATTTTTAATTGGATAAATTACACTTTGTCCCCTTTAAGTTTGGTATTTTTTCACTTTTACCCTTGAAATTTGATTTTTCTCACCTTGGCCCTTCATGTTTCAAGTTTTTTCGAGTTTATTCATAAAACAAACTTTTGTTCCAAATTAGACAAAAAAATGTTGCATTAATTATCACATAACATAAAAAATATATTATTATGTTAGGGTTTGAGGTTATGTTAGAGATGTGAGTTATATATACTAAAATATTTTTATACCTCGTGATTGTTAATGTGTCATTTTCTGTTTAATTTTAGACATAATGTTAATCATACGGCTTAATTTTGATAATGTCTAAAATATTATGAGATAAATTGTGATTTTTCAATATACATATTTTACTTTCTTTGACACAAAATATTATCTGTTAAAATATATGTTGTATGATGTATTTGTTATAAATATTATTTAAAGAGATTTAACTATGCATACAAATATTTTAATAGAGAAGTTATTGTGTAGCCAATTATTTTAATGGAAATGTTACTATGCAATCACTGTGCACTATTTATTTTTGTTGGAAAAATTTGAAAATTTGTTTTTATTATTTATCGAAGGCGACCTTTGACTATATTTTCCATCCTTTGCTTGCCACTTTTGAAGAGGAAAATTGGCCCATTGCTCCGCATGTCAAAGGCATCGAACTCAACGTGAGGAGCGTCTCTCCTCCAACAGATATGAGCTTCTCTTCTCTCACCCCAACGGATATATTTTTGGGTATATATAGTAGTATTTTTGTTAGAGGAAAAAATGAAGTAAAGAAGTGAAGAAGAGAAAATTTTGTGATGTTGTCAAACATTGTATTGTGCTTCATTGAGTTATATTTTCTATGAGAAAATTTGTTGAGAGTTTGAGAAAAATTATGAAAGGGTTTTCTATCCTTCATTCATATTATTCTTGTAAAAAGATAGAGTTTTTATGAGTGATTTTTTGGGATGAAATCACTTCGGTTAGGTGTGACTAGTAAAGGTTCACTAGCACCCGTGAAGCTAGTGGTGTAATTACTATTTGAAGAATAGTGGAAAAATTCTTGAGGAGGATACTTGGGGAGTGGACTTAGGCCTGGCGTGCCGAACCACTATAAATCACTCTGTTTGATTTTCTTTCCATCTCTTTTACTTTTATATTGATTATTATTGCTCTATTATTTTATTTGTTGAAATTCAAATATTTTGATTATTATTTTTAATATTGTGAAATTGTTATTAATAACCCAATTCACCCCCTCTTGGGTTGCCTACCTGAGACAATAATTAGTATCAGAGCAAGGGCTCTACTATTTTTTTGACTTAACAGTCTTAGAGTTGATCAATAGCAACCATTATAGAAACACAAATTATTGATAGTCACTCACCTTCCAACCCTCCATATTTTACTGCTAGAAATTATAATTATTGAAAAAATAGATTGATGATATATATTCAAGGGATAGACTATAATGTATGGAATATTATTAAAAATGATCCAATTATTCCCTCCAAAATCATATATACAAAGAAAGTCCCTAAAATAGAAGATGAATGGGATGCGAATGACCTTTGAAAAACTCAAATAAATGCTAAAGCAAAACATATTTTGTACTGTGCAGTTGATTTCGAAAAGCAACGAGACCTCCTAAATGGTCAAATAAGTCATTCTTTCAGGGTAGAGGATATTTGTTCTTAATGGTAACTCGATTCAATTTACAGTAATCAATACACAACTGCAACGACCCATCATTCTTCTTCGCAAAGAGAGCTAGCACTACCTAAGGTGATGTACTAGGACGAATGAAACGCTTGTCTAAAAGTTCTTCGAGTTGAATCTTTAACTCATACAATTTTGCGGGTGCGAATCTATACGGTGCCATGGAAATTAGTGTCGTGCCAGGCACCAAGTCAATAGAGAACTCAATCTCCCGGTGGGGTGGCAAACTAGTAAGGTTTTCGGGAAAAACATCCAAGTATTCACAAACTACCCTCGGCAACTCAATTCGTGCCCCATCACTCTCACTACCCAAGAGTGTTGCAAGAAGACCACTAAGCTCGCCCCTACCACGAGGGTCATAAACTAGCGATATGACTTTATCAGCTCAGTCTCCTAAAATATAAAAATAGTCATGTAACGCGCTGAAAAGAACCATCCTAGATCTTGTTCTCTCAGGCATTGCCACTACACAACACATACAAAAATAGAAACATATATAATAACAAGATTATAACATTCTTTACATTTCTTTCCCTTTGAACTATTTCCCAAAGATTTACAATGTCATCTTCTTACATACATAACACAACAAAACAGTTCAAAGAGTGAGAAACATCTACAACAATTAAATCCCGGGTCTACTTCCTTTCAAAATGTGTCCCATAATACAACAATTTCAATGCAAATATACAATTACAAAATAGTTTCAAAACCCAAGACCAACAGGGTTTCAAAAGAATTGTATCCCGGTTCCAAAAAGGTTTCTTCATATCAAAATCAACTCTTGGTAGGCACTTCATCTTCATTTCCTGAAATTGTTAACTTTGGGGTAAGCGTAAGCTCAGTAGGTGATGCATTTAGCAAGTTACATAGCCAATTGAATAACACGTGATCATACAATGCAGCATTTGAAATACATAAATGAAGTAGCATATAAGCATCTATGTATGTGAGTGAAAATATGCAATGCATGAAATTGTTCCACCTCTTCACAATATACTCAGGTGGTAAACATAATGTGACGTCCTAAGTAAGAACCGAAATTCAAAGCATACATACATCGATATAAATTTGCATACTGAAAATAGTCCCACATTTGCCGACTCCAAAAACAACGAGGCAATGGGCATCCAAAAACATTTACCCTTCCACATTTGTCAGCTCCATAAACGGCGAGGACATGGACACCCAAAACCATGTTTTTCCACATTTTTCGGCTCTAGAAATGGCGGGCTCGTGGACACCCAAAACATTTTTCCACATTCATCAGCGGTATGCGCAGATAGGGAAATTGGGCATCTTGACTCCCTGCGTAGGTACCAATTACATTACACAACTCAAACCCAGCCCGACTCACTTCTCGAACACATAGACTATTTATCCCCTTCCGTTTTTTCTCCAACAATCATCCTCATCATAATGTTAAGAGATATATGAAATGCATATGATGCATGAATTTGTAAAGCTTTAATTTTCCCTAAGATGATTTCAAATCAAAGAAATTTCACACTTCTCAGATCAAGGACACCTCATTACCAATCCTTATCAACCTAAGGTGTATATAGAGAAAAGTTTCTAATCCTACATTTCAACCTTAAGGTTATGTAAATACGTTCAATTTCATGTTTTTGAAACCAATTGAGCAAAACCCCTTTTTATTGAACAAGTCTCAAAACTAGGGTTTATGGAAAAAATTGGAGTTTTCTCTCTTACAAAAATTGGGGGTTAATTTACACCATCAACTACAATAATCATCATTAATAACCATAATTTCAACCATAATCACAAAGTATTATCCACATATTTCCAAATCATTTACTAACAACACAATTCGTACATATATATATATATATGTATATTATACGTGAATAACTATGAAATTACCACATTAGGTATTCAAATTGAAGATATATCAAGTTAAAGACACCCCTACCTCGAAATCAGAAGCTGAAGTTGTCAATAACACTTAAGACTTCCATGAACTTATAAAATAATTGGTAGAAATGTTGATCTAAGCTTCCTGTCAACTTTCCTTGGAAGATTTGAGTGGATCTTGGGTTGAGATTAGAGAAATCTAGGGTTTATGGACTAGGGTTCTCGAAAAAGTAAGGTTAGAGAGAGAGAGAGAGAGTGAGTGAGTGAGTGAGTGAGTGAGTGAGTGAAAAATGGAATGAAAATGAGTAAGGATTGACTTTTTAAAAAAATTTGTTGTCCCGACAGACCACTCGAGCGCAATTTCCTTCGCTCAAGTGAATAGCACAATTACGAAGGGATCACTTGAGTGATCATTCCACCGCTTGAGTGAAAAACAAGAAGTCTCAGAAGTTTTGTATAGCTACAGTGAAATTACTTGGAGCATGAATTTTACACTCGAGCGACAATTTCACCGCTCGAGTGGTCCCGCATACAAAATAGCCAACTACTGGGAGTTAAAGATCTCCACTTGAGCGACCAAGTGACCACTCCAAAAAACTTAACTGTCAGACGTCACCACTCGAGGTGCACACCATAACCCTCTAACGGTAATCAATAACAACACGATACGAAGACAACCAATCCATGTCTAGAATGACATCAAAACCTGACATGTTTAACAACACAAATGCAAAAGGAAGTCAGCGCCCGACAACCTCTATCTCGCAACCATGACATCCTCGGTCCATGTCAACCTTACCCCTAACTGGTGACTCTACCTTGAGCAAAGATGCTAACTAGGCCATCTCTAACCCCAATGCAGAAATGCAAGTAGAAGATATAAATGAATGCGACGCACCCATATCAATCAATACATTAGCCAATGAATTGAACACAACAAAAATACCTCTGACAATAGAGGATCCTGGTGACTGCTCTAGTGCTGTAATAGCATACACGCGCCCTTGTGGCCTGCTCATCTCTTGGAGCATAGGCCTATTGTACTGACTGAGCCAAGACGACTTGCTAATTGGCTCGTGAGGTCTGGACTGAATGAGCCTACTAATGGCTCTGAGTCTACCTCGATCCTGATACGCCTCCTAACCACAGGTAGGCTCTCCTTAAATGCCCCGATTGACCGCACTAAAAACACATAGGTCATTGCCCCTTACTTTAGGACTGACTCTAAAATCGGTCAAGTGGTAGTGGTAACATCTGCTGCCCTCCTCCCTTCTGTGGGCAGGAACTAGTCTTGTGGCCTGGTTGGCCACACTTGACACAAGTAAAGCGGCCCCGAGTATTTCTCCTTGAGCCAGCACTCGGCAAAGGAAAAGTAGATCTAGACTGCTATGACTGTGGCTGGGATGAAAAAGTGCCCCTGTGCTTCTTACTCAGCCTGAAGTTCCCCTAAGACTCTTGGCCCCTAGACCTCAAACCCTAAAGTCTCTCCTCCTCGGCCTACATTGTAATCTCTACATGTGCTCTACAAGACGATCATAGTTCCGAATCACGTTTCCAGCAACCTTGAACAAGATCTTCGTTCTCAATCTTTTCTCAAACTCTATGCAATGGCGCTCCTTCATTGCCACCAACTCCAATGCAAACTGGGAGAAACTAGTGAAGGCCGCCTCAAACTCGGTCATGAATTGGTTAAGTTACTTGAGGTTTTGAAATTTTTGCCTCATTCTCTCTCTAGCAATGGAAAGTAGGTACTTGCCTTGGAAAGCAATGACAAAAGCTTCCCATGTTGGCCCCACTCTACCTTTGGTGTACTTCCACCGTTGGCCCGCATCCCCTTTCAGGTAGAAACTCGCTAGAATCACCTTTAGCTCACTATCTTCAAGGTAAACCATCTCAAATGTCTTCACCGTTCGCCCGAGCCACTCATCCACCTTCTTAAGCTTGGGGCCACCGTGAAACTCGTTCGGCTTGGTCCACAAAAACTCCTTAGTAAGAAAACTCGCCCTTTCTCGGGCTTGGTTCTCCGCCGTCAAAATTTTCATCGACCCTCTTAAGGCCCCACCATCTCTCGGGCTAGGACACCCATTGTGACTTGACCCACTTGTTCTGGGACTCTCACTTTCCCCATTTGCTCAGCCACATTAGCTTGGCCTACTTGCTCAACCACAAAAGCTTGACCGAACCCTTCTTCTTGCATCGGAACCTCGTGGACTAGTATTTCATGCACACATCGGCAAGGCCTACCAAGGCCTACCAGGCCTCTCGCCTCGACCACCACATGCTTGACCTCTCCCTGACATCCTAATTAAGGATAAAAGTAAACAATTTAGTACACAAACTCATATCTCATGTGTGCTTACAACTTATCTCACATGTCTTATCACAATAATTCTTTGCATTTCCATATCATAAAAACATTTAATTTCACTCCACATAAGCACTTAGTCACATAAACCCATACGATAAAATTTGTCTCACAAAATACCGAGAATTCTTATTAGAATGAATATTATCAAGTACCCTTCCAATAAGACCTCGAGGAATTTAATACGCGCAAACCACATCCCAAAAGTTCAATCCCATACCCATCTAGTCATATAAACATATTATCACATAACACCTAAAACGTGAAACACCTTCTAATCAAGCGAAATGAACCTATTGTGGAAAACGACCACTTCTCGCGGGCCCCAAGTATTCAAACCCGGTAACTCTGATGCCAAGTTGTCACGCCCCGAATAATTAACACAATAAAGATTTATCAACTTCCAATTACATCATCTTGTTTCCCAATAAATCCTTCCAATGCTTAACATCTATAAGGAATATAAAATCTCAACATAGACATTATTAACAATCTCTAACATGGGTATTGATTAAACTCCAAAGATTTACAAAAAAATGTTCCACATGTGGTTATACATTCAACATTCCTAGAATATGAATCTATAGCATGTGGCACAATATATCAAGTACAAGTCAATGCCCTCAAGGGCTATAATTTTCCAAAGCTTAAGCTCGGTTATGCAAAAGTGATTTTTGAATCCATACATATAAAGCCCTTGGCTTGCCAAAAAGAATTACAACAAAAGAAAAGAGCCTTGTACTCTTAAAATATATTCCACACCTCTTACTCGGCGGAATCACCACATCATTTCCTACACAAAATCCCATAAGGTAAGCACAAAACTCAGTAGGAAAATCTTAACAAAGTATATACATTTAATCCAATCTCCTGAGATGAATGTATATTCCAAACCATGTTCAAAAACATATATCTCTATCTTTTGAAACTTTTGTACACATTGCTATTTGAGAATTCAACAATTCAATAATTTCAATGTAGTTCAAAAGGGCGGTAAATACGACTCAGGTAATCCCTAGGTTGGTATATGTAAGTTGGCATAATAAGCACTACTAATCCCCACTTAACCAATTGCTAACCGAAAGGCATGTGGTTCCTCCTCCGCGTATGTTTTCGGTCTTTCACCATGGACACTCAGACCAACTTAACCAATACGAACTACACCCCCTATCCGGACTTACTAACGTATTTACCCCAAAAACAAATCAATATGATCTTGTTTCACAAAACAATTTCCTTTCTCAAAGCAATACTTTTTCAATGCAGGATTCAAATTCAATTGCGTCAATGATAAAATGGAATGGCAATGCAAAATGTCCAATGCATTAATATAATTCATTTTCAATTCCCCCACACAATTCTCCATTGTGATCAAATTTCCACATCTCGTATTAATGCAAAATCATAATACATTTACAAGAGATAAAATAATACAATATTAGCTTTCAGGCATTTTTCATATATTAATCATCATTATATAATTCTAGGGATGATATAACAACTTCAACATTCATGTATTCTCCACATGTTCAATATCATTTTCTAAACTTGGTTTTTCAAAGACTAACCAACAATAAGTTCCAAAATCAATAAATCTCATTTCCTCTATGAAATTCCTCATTTGATGCAATTATAGAGATTTCTCCATCATTTCTTCACATAACAAATTATCAATCATAAATTTCACCATATCTTAACTTTTTTCCCAAAATTCCAAAATTCTAGGGTTTCCACCAAAAGTTTTGAAAAGATTTTTCTAAAACAACACCCACACCTTAGAACATAGCTCATATTCTCAAAAGTTTTGGGAAAAATAGATAAAATCATCTTCTAATATCATCTAGGGTTCAACAACCCAAAATCATAACTCAAACATGTAATAAATGTTTCAAACAAGCATAATCTTGCAAGAAAACCCTATAACTCAAGGTTGACAAAAACTCGATTCAATCAGTTATAAACGTAGCCCTCGTCGCCTTCTTCGATTTGATGTAAAAAGCCCGTTCACACTCTTAAAGATTTGAACTAAATCTTAGAGAGAAGTTAGATTTGGGTGTGTTTGTAGAGAGAATGGAGAGAAAAGATGAGTATAGAGAGAGAGCAAAGTGAAAATCTGTGTGTATCACGTTTTTAAGATCAATTTTGAGGAAAAGAGCACAAATTTTGAGACAGACGCGCCAAAATCCGTATGAGTGGTTTCAATTCCGCACGAGCGGAATTTTTAATCTGCATGAGCAGAATTTTTTACCTCACGAGCGGATTACTCTATCAAGCTGCCTAGAAAATTCCACCAAAATTCGCTCGAGCAAGACCCAAAATCTACTCGAGCGATTTTTTACCTAGGAAAATGTGAAAAACTAGAAGAACTCTGTGAGGATTTGTTCAAGCGATTCCCAATTCCGCACGAGCAGTTTTGCCCAGAAACCTAGAGTTTGATTTTGTATTTCGAAACAAGTTCCATAGACCAAAACTCAAAATTTTCAACCTGGAAAAGTTACGAGAGGTTAAGTAAGAGTAGAAAAGAAATCTCAATGATTCGATATGATAAACAAACCCCGAAAGTAATGTACACTACCCTACTACACAATACTAGTCAAGCCCAAGACCCGGGACATCACAAACGCCTCTAAGGAAGTCTCTTTTTGTTTGTAGCACACTTTCTTTTGGAATTCTTTCCAAGATGGTGGTAAATTGTCAACAAGTCCTGCAACTATCAAGTTGTCACCAATCTTGATACTTGTAGATATTATTTCTGCAACTATTATTTAGAAATCTTGTATTTGCTCCACAATAGATTTTTCGTCCACCATTTGGAAGAGAAAAAATCGTCTAGCTGCACACTTCTTCGCTCCTACCTCTTCAGTATCATACTTAATCTGTAAGGCTTTCCAAATTTTCTTTTGCGGAAGTGTAAGTGATGTCATAGTAATCATAGAATTAATCAGCAAGGCAATTCAAAGGTAAAAATGACATTTATACTCATCGGTATTGTATGGAGCCACTTTTGCTTCATATGCCTCGTACTCTTTGTTATTCATCTCCTCGGTTAGATTTTGTTTGGGTTCTTCTCGGTAAGAACATAAACAACTTTTAAAAGGCTGAGGTAAAAAAGAACTTTTCCTTTCCATCTCTTAAAATGAACTCCCTTGAACTTGAAAGGCTTGTTGAGATCTCCAATTCTACAATTGGTTTTTTCTGGTACTTGCTCCATTTTGATCTCCTTAAAATTGTTGGACAAAATGCTAGAAAAATAATATTTTTTTATATAATATTACAAAGAAAAAGAGATACAAACAGATCAGGCTAAGACACAAATATCTTATTTTCTTTAAGGATATCAAGCCCATAGCAGTAAGAAAAACCAAAACACCGGTGCAGCAGTCATCAAACTCTGACCTGTCCCCTACAAGATATAACAACCTGGCCACTTATCGTATGGTTCAAGCCAACTCTACACAAGATAGTGAACCCAAAACTCTACGAGTAATAAATACCTTTTTTTTGGCTAATAATCTCTCAAGTGTAGAAATCTTGGTGTAGAATGAAAAGATGAAGAATGAGACTATTTATACGTTATATGGTTCTATGTAAAATAAAATTAGAAGAAAAATAAAGATCCACTAAAGTAGAGAAAAGGGGGATTCCTCGTAACCCCCAAAATTTACTCACCACCATCTCGCATAACCTTCCAAAATTCTTCATCATGGATCAAATAAAAGGTCACAAAATAAATAGATAAATGATTACTAAAAACCTAAATAATATTAAAATGATCCAACATTTACTGTATGAATCTATATATGATATAAGGAAAACGGTTTTTTTAACCCACAAACCTTGTGGGGGTTTCAATATTCCAAATCTTAATTTCTTAATTTTCTGATTTAAAAAAAAAAAAAAAAAAACTTACCCTACAAAAAAAAAAAAACAACAACAACAACAACAACAACAACACACTTTCCCACCCTTGCTACCTATTACCATAAACCCTATTACCCATTACTGCCTACTAACCTAAACCCTACCACAGCAACCGCAACAGCCTTCCTATTACAGCAACCTAAAGGAAAAATTTGAGAGGGAGAGAGAGAGAGAGAGAGAGTTCACATAAAGTAAGGCTGAATCTTGGAGCCTTCCCATCACAGCGGTAGCAGCTTTAGGACAAAATTTTGGATGAAAAACATTTCAAAGTCTGTTAGTAAATCATTTATTTTTTAATATAGTGATTATATTTTTAAATTGATTGAGAATGATTGAATTTATTAGGTTCACATAAAATACTAATTATTGATGATGATTGGATTGTATTTTGTGATTATGATTAAAAATTTGTCAATTATTGATGATGATTGGATTATATTTTGTGATTGTGATTGGACTTAATTCAATTTTCAATATTTTATTTTTAATATATGTTTTTTTGAAAAAAAAAATTAGATTCTATTCATTAGGTTCACATAAAGTACGCACTATTGATGATGATGATTAGATTATATTTTGTAATTAGGTTTTTTAACTCACTGTATTTTAAAAAAAAAATGTATGTGCTTTTTAACTATTAATTAACTTAATTTGTGATTGGGTTTTTAACTCACTATGTTTTTTGAAAAAAAAAATAATTGTATTTTTTAATTATCAATTGACTTCATTGCTTTTGTTTATGAGGAAAAATGTGATTGTGTTTTTTTACATTCCATTTTGATCACACGGTGATTTTATTTTTTTTTTAATGATTGTGTTTTTCTACACTTCATTTAATCAGTGTTTTTTGTATTTTTACACTCCATTTAATATGCGTTTTTTGAAGGATAAAAGATTGTATTCATGTTTTTTGAATACAATCACATGGTGATTGTATTTTTAATTTTTTTTTTTTTAAAAAAAATTAGATTGTATTTATTAGGTTCACATAAAATATCCATTATTAATGATAATTAGATTGTATTTTGTGATTGTGATTGGACTTAATTTAATTTCTAATACGGTGACTTCATTGCTTTTTTTTTATATTTTGATCACACGGTGATTTTTTTTTTTTTTTTAATGATTGTGTTTTTTTACACTCCATCTAGTTTGTGCTTTTTGGAAGGAAAAAAAAAATTGTATTCATGTTTTTTGAGTACAATGACACGGTGATTGTATTTTTAATTTATGTTTTTTGAAAAAAAAAATTGGATTGGATTTAGGTTCACATAAGATACCCACTACTAATGATGATTTGATTGTATTTTTTTATTGTGATTGGACTTAATTTAATTTCTAATACGGTGGTTGTATTTTTAAACTATCTTTGAAAAAAAAATAAAAAAATAAAAATTGGATTGTATTCATTAGGTTCACATAAAGTACTCACTACTGATGATGATGATTAGATTGTATTTTGTAATTAGATTTTTTAACTCATTATATTTTTTGTAAAAAAAAAAATGTGTTGTGCTTTTTAACTATCAATTAACTTAATTCATGATTGGGTTTTTAACTCACTATATTTTTTGAAAAAAAAAAATTTAATTGTATTTTTTAATTATCAATTGCATTTTTTAATTACCAATTGAGTTCGTTGCTTTGTTTGGGTTGTGACAATTTCTATGTTTTTTGATGATTAGATTATATGTTGCCTTGCAAAAAATTATAATTGGGTCTTTAATTAACTGTGTTTTTTAAACAAAAAAAATGATTGTATTTTTTAACTATCAATTGACTTAATTTGTGATTGAGTTTTTGGACACTCCGTTTTGATTACATGATGAGAAAACAAAAATTCTATGAATTGTGACAATCTCTGCGTTTTTAAAAAAATTATTTAGTCAAGTAATAGATGGGTACCAATACAAATATTTGTGTGTTTTTATTTTTCTGTTTTTATTTTCTACTTTATAATTTATTAAATATTCATTCAAGATTTGTTGCAAAAACTTTTTTTACAGGATGGAACGTGATATAATTACCGTTAAAATCAACCGACTATCTCGAAAAACAAAATTACTCATTTCACACCAGACTGATCATGATGATTCCACATTCAAGGATAAATTGAAACAATTTCAAAAAGAAGCACATCAGTTAAGAGGATGTATTCTACGTGACAAACAATTGCATTACAAAACCAACGTTCGAAATGTCACAAGTAAGCACTGAAGTATTATCATTTTCATATATATACATTTCTTCTTATTTTTTATAGTAAATATATTTATTTGAAGCAATTTACAATACAGCAGTTGTTATGCCTTCCACATCAGAAGGTGTTCACTTCCAGCAACATGTTTCAAGAGTCACTACATTGACAAATACTACTAATGTTCTAAATGGTAAGAATTTCAAGTAATAATATTTTTTAATTTGGGTTATTTTATATCTGCTCCTTTCATAATAAATGCTAATAATTATATTGTTTATAGTTTTCATGAAAATTATATGATGCAATAGCCATGCCTCTCTTATCTGAGGAAGAAGGTAAGAAAAAACATTGAATAATATATGATTTATTTGACAATATTTTATAACTTCAAAAAAGTAATGATTTTATACTAATTATTTTATTCACGTAAATCCAAATAAAGGAATTGTTATGTTCCCGATATCTGAGGGTGTTTAGTTACGTGAGGATGTTTTAGAAGTCACAAGGGTAGTGAATAACAATATTGTCCTACAAGAAGGTAAACACTAAAATATATATAGATTTTGTAATTATAATTTTTAAAATTATAATTCCCAATACTTATATTATTTATTTTTTCATGTAATTAGATGACACGAACAATAATATTATCACAGAAGAAGGTAAAAATTATTATTTATATTAATTTTAGAATTATAATTTATTTGATAATATTATCATACCTTCAAATAATAAATGATTTGACATTACATATTTTATTAATGCAAATTCAAATAAAGGAATTGTTATGTTCCCGTGTTCACATACATGAAGATGTTTCGAAAGTTACAAAAGTGGTGAATAATAATAATTGTCAATGTTTTATTGATGGACATGTATTTACAACTCTCTTCATGAGATAATTGTTAAATATTTCATTTTATATTTATGTTAAAAATGTGTACTTATTACATTTTTTCAAAGGGTGATGCCATGGAAGGAACTGTATGCTCTGAGGAATATGATACTTTAAAGAACATTTAATTGAAAGAAAAATATATTGTTTTAGAGGAGTTCATATTATATTGGTTGATGAAGAATTCAAGTTGATACCACATCATTATAAGATGTCTTTTATTAATGATACAACAATTGTACACATACTTGATCATGATGATAATATACCATTTCAGTGTTATTTCATCAAAAAATTATCAGTCATTGGCCAATTTCTTCATTAAGATGTTCAATTAATAGGTACTTTATTTTTACTAAATAATACTTATCTAGATTACATACTTACATAGTTTATTACTAATAAAAAAAATTAAATTATCAAAATAATAAATATGTCAATGCTAAATTATACAGATGTGATTGGCTTGGTTGTTAATGTAACTAAATGTCAAGGTATTACAAATCGTGATAATTACAAAAGAGAGATTCAACCACTTGATACAAGGTATGATACCATAACATATTTTTGTGTCTTTACCAAATTTGAAATACTCTACGAATGATATTATTTTTCCTAATCTTAACCCCTTTTTTTTAATTTTAAAAATAATTTCACATTAGTAAGACTAGCTCTATGTGATGTGTTTGCAACAACTAATGGCATGCAACTATATCATATTTTAGAAAATGATAATATTTTATTTGCCACTGGATTATAAGTTAAAGATTAACATTATTTTTCATTGACTTTTATAATTTATAGATGCATATACAAATATTGATATTGATAAATTATCTTTTCTCAACTTCTATGTTTATGTCTCGGTACATACAAATACAACAAATTATATACTAATCATTCATTCCGTTATACAAATCATATTCAAGTGTGGTATGTTATGATTGTATAATATTAACCAATTACATATGACAATATATATATATATATATATATTGATGTCTATCTAGGCATGCTATGAATCTTATATCACAAAAGTTGGTACCTTGGAATCGAAAAAGTAGATTCTCAATTTCACAGTCATTGGTAATATCAAATGCCAAAATAATTAGAATACGTGATTTTACACCTATGCCAAAGGTAAGAATTGTTATCATTCCAAGTAACGAAAGTTAAAGGATATGTATATATATTCGTTTATAGAGAGAGATTAATTTATGTTTTTTCAAATATTTTGTAGGTTTCATATTTTCGAATACTTGGGTACATCGAGCAAATTGATGCTGAAAATCTTTGGATTGATTTGTGCAAAAGTTACTATCAAAAAGTTGAATATCATTATGGTCATATTGTTTGTTGTCACTGCATGCATGATGATATTGATATTGTAACGAGGTAATTTTCTTTAGGTAAATAATTGCTATGTACAATAATAATTCAAACTTAACAAGATTTTTTTATTTTTTATTAAATACAATATTTTCTTTTAACAAGTTTTATATATATATATATATTAGATACAATGTTAACATTGTGGTCAAAGACAATACCGGTGCAATAAATCTCATTGTTCAAGATAAACGGGCAGAGTTTATCTTGCGATGTCAACCATCATATTTGAAGAATATGAGATCAAAGTTGCGAAACTATATGATTTATTATAAACAACTTATTCCTACATTTTCAAACACAATGTTATAATTCTAAAATTTTACAGGATAATGGAGTCAGAATGATTAAAAATTATATTGCGTCATGCCAAGATTGTGCCTATGCATTTATCATACCTGTACCAACAATGCAAAGTCAACTAGATTGTGCACCATGCGTAACCTTTGTTTTAAATATAAATTGATCTGAAGAATGTCTATACCTTTTAAAAGGTAAAATAAAATAAAATATGTAAGTATAACATTTTATAAATACATAATATATGTGTTGTTCATCAATTATAATATTAACTATCATGTTGACAATGCACGAATGCTAATGGAAGACTCACAACAATTTAGATTTTAGTTATACTTTGTTTTATTTATTCAGTGAATTCCGAACAAATGTCATAAATTCTTATCTTTATTACTTTAATTATGAAATGTCAATATTTTCTTTTAAAATTACATATATTTTATGCTAACAATTTAAAAATATGTTTGACATATGCATAAATATTTTTTTTTTAATTCAATTATATATAATTAAAATAAAATGAATGATTCACCTTGAGTCAAGTCATTCTTTATGAAAATGATATGTCAAATTTCTGTCTGTATTCCATGTGAATTTATTCATTAAAGAATGACCCAACTAATCAAAATTTGTCCGTGTGTATCAATTACAAGATGACTTCCGAACTAATCAAAGAATAATTATAATAATAACAATAATAAAGAAAAGTCTATAATGCAGAAGTTATTGGTTGGTTTTAGGGATAATCAAGTGGTGTCTCAATAAGATTGTGATTGATAGAGAAAGTGATGCCTGCAAATTTATATTGGATGATTAGAGAATATGAAAAAATATAATTAATTGTGATTGGTGAAAATATGATCATGTGACGTTCTAGGGGCAATCAATGATTTTTCTTATAATATTAGCTTCTTCTTCTTCTTTTTTTCTATATAAATCCACGAATACATAGCACAAGATAACTCGCACAGACAGAAAGAGAAAAGGAAAAAGAAGAGAGAGAGAGAGAGAGAGAGAGAGAGAGAGAGATGAGTAGTGGAAAAGAATTGGCGAAGACAGTAGGAGTTGAAATACAGGAAGGGGATCACTACTCGTATCACCGGAGGCGTAGAGTTAGAAGATCAAACGGTGAATCATCTTATGAGGAAGCTGCTGTGCTAACCACCAAGCACAAAAACACCATCACCAAAGTCATCCTCCTCGACCGTCGAGTTGAGGTAAGAAATGAAATTATATATAATATTTTTCTTAATCAGGATTTGAGGTCATTGGCCTCCTTCGATTTGGATTTTTTCAATAGAAAATGCTATGAATCCATTTTTATCAATTCATAATTTATCTCAAATGATAGAGATTAACATGAGTAAAATGAATTAAAATCATTGATTCTTTTTTTTGGGATAAATTCTGAGTTCGTAACTCTGATTTTGTAGTGTTGTTTTTTAATAATTTATAATCCATTTGGATTGATTGATTTGGAGAGGTGGAAAAAAAAAAAATCTCTCTTGGTCTTAATCATTTGTTTGAGTTATTAAAGAGGGGAGAAATTAGTAGTGTAAAAATTGTCTGCGGCTTTTGGGCTGTCTGAAGCATAGAGTAATGCAAATATTAATTAAATGGTTTAATTTATTAAGATTCAACTTATAATTAACATTTAATATTAAAAGTAAGGTATAAATCAAAATTAAATGTCAATATATTAAATAAATTACAAATCATAGTATAATTTTAAAATCATACTAAGTATAAAACTAAAAAAAAAAAATCTAGTGAAAGAAGTTTTATCTCTGTAATAAAAGAAAATATTGTTTCAACTGAGGTACGGTACGGCTTAGGTATATACTAGGTACGTCTGGGTATGCCAAAAATTAAGAAGAAAAAATTTGAGTACGCGTTTTGTATACCTAGTACGTATGCAGAAGTATCATACGATATACCATACGCCGATAAATACCTTATACGAATACGGCATATTTTTCAAAATACCATGCTTGATAGCTGGCTTCTCTTTGGTCCAAAAACTGGACTAGAAGGTCCTACCTCCGAGCACACCTCTGTAATCCTAATATTTTAGCACTAATACTTTCAGAGCAAATCATCTGAAAAAAAAGAAAAAAAAAATTATTATTATTATTATTAACCATTGAGTGATGATATATAAACTAAAAAAAATTGTATAGAAAATTTATATTTGTATTCATTTATTTCAAATCAAAATATCCATTAAAATGATTTACAATTTCCAAAGTACTACTCTAACATCATTCTTGTAAAAAATTTTATATAATTTTTTTTTTAATTTGTATATCATTTTCCTTGACCAAATAATTGAATCAAATTTGTCTTAAAAGAAAAATAAAAAAGAGGGGGGGGGGGGAAATCAAACGGTTTCGTTTGAAAACAAGTTAGAAATTTTCAAATCTATATCATTGATTTTTCCTTTTTTTTTGCGATGGTGGGTTGCATCCCTTGGTAGTCACCGAAGGTGGTCCTCTCAATCACATGGTGATTGTATTTTTAATTAATTTTTTTAAAAAAAATAGATTGTATTTATTAGGTTCACATAAAATATCTATTATTAATGATAATTAGATTGTATTTTGTGATTGTGATTGGACTTAATTTAATTTCTAATACGGTGACTTCATTGCTTTTTTTTTATATATTTTGATCACACGGTGATTTTTTTTTTTTTTAATGATTGTGTTTTTTTACACTCCATCTAGTCTGTGCTTTTTGGAAGAAAAAAAAAATTGTATTCATGTTTTTTGAGTACAATGACACGGTGATTGTATTTTTAATTTATGTTTTTTGAAAAAAAAAATTAGATTGTATTTAGGTTCACATAAAATACCCACTACTAATGATGATTTGATTGTATTTTTTTATTGTGATTGGACTTAATTTAATTTCTAATACAGTGGTTGTATTTTTAAACTATCTTTGAAAAAAAATAAAAAAAATAAAAATTGAATTGTATTCATTAGGTTCACATAAAGTAGCCACTACCGATGATGATGATTAGATTGTATTTTGTAATTAGATTTTTTAATTTAACTATCAATTAACTTAATTCATTATTGGGTTTTTAACTCACTATATTTTTTGGAAAAAAAAATTAATTGTATTTTTTAATTATCAATTGCATTTTTTAATTACCAATTGAGTTCGTTGCTTTGTTTGGGTTGTGACAATTTCTATGTTTTTTGATGATTAGATTATATGTTGCCTTGCAAAAAATTATAATTGGGTCTTTAATTAACTTTGTTTTTTAAACCAAAAAAAAATGATTGTATTTTTTAACTGTCAATTGACTTAATTTGTGATTGAGTTTTTGGACACTCCGTTTTGATTACATGATGAGAAAATAAAAATTCTATGAATTGTGACAATCTCTGCGTTTTTTAGAAAATTATTTAGTCAAGTAATAGATGGGTATTAATACAAATATTTGAGTGTTTTTATTTTTCTGTTTTTATTTTCTACTTTATAATTTATTAAATATTCAGTCAAGATTTGTTACAAAAACTTTTTTTACAGGATGGAACGTGATATAATTACCGCTAAAATCAATCGACTATCTCGAAAAACAAAATTACTCATTTCACACCAGACTGATCATGATGATTCCACATTCGAGGATAAATTGAAACAATTTCAAAAAGAAGCACATCAGTTAAGAGGATGTATTCTACATGACAAACAATTGTACTACAGAACCAACGTTCGAAATGTCACAAGTAAGCACTGAAGTATTATCATTTTCATATATATACATTTCTTTTTATTTTTTATAATAAATATATTTATTTGAAGCAATTTACAATACAAGAGTTGTTATGCCTTCCACATCAAAACGTGTTCACTTCCAGCAACATGTTTCAAGAGTCACTACATTGACAAATAATACTAATGTTCTAAATGGCAAGAATTTCAAGTAATAATATTTTTTAATTTGGGTTATTTTATATCTACTTCTTTCATAATGAATGCTAATAATTATATTGTTTATAGTTTTCATGAAAATTATATGATGCAATAGCCATGCTTCTCATATCTAAGGAAGAAGGTAAGAAAAAATATTGAATAATATATGATTTATTTGACAATATTTTATAACTTCAAAAAAGTAATCACTGTGTTTGGTTTGAGTTTTCTGGATTAAGTTTTTTGAAAATTGACTTTTTTAGTTTTTGTGTTTTTTTGTTTTCAGTGAATATTTTTTAAATTTTAAACATTTTTTTTTTACTTTTTTAGATGCACTTTACTTAGATGTATCTAAAAAGTAAAAAAAAATTGTGAAAAAATATTTTAAAAAATTAATAAATACATAAAAATATAAAAAATGTACTGAATTTTTGTATTTTTTTTTATATTTTTGGTATTTAGTGAATTTTTAAAAGATTTTTTTTACTTTTTAGGTGTATTTATATTAGGTGTGTCTAAAAAGTAAAAAAATTGCTTAAAATATTTAAAAAATTCAGTAAAAACAAAAAAACACGAAAAATAAGAAAGTAAAATTTTCTGAAAAGTGTTTTGGAAAGCTGAAAACCAAGCAAGGTGAATGATTTTATACTAATTATTTTATTCACGTAAATCCAAATAAAGGAATTGTTATGTTCCCGATATCTGAGGGTGTTCAGTTACGTGAGGATGTTTCAGAAGTCACAAGGGTAGTGAATAGCAATATTGTCCTACAAGAAAGTAAACACTAACATATATATAGATTTTGTAATTATAATTTTTAAAATTATAATTCCCAATACTTATATTATTTATTTTTTCATGTAATTAGATGACACGAACAATAATATTGTCACAAAATAAGGTAAAAATTATTATTTATATTTATTTTAGAATTATAATTTATTTGATAATATTATCATAACTTCAAATAATAAATGATTTGACATTACATATTTTATTAATGCAAATTCAAATAAAGGAATTGTTATGTTCCCGAAATCTAAGGGTGTTCACATACATGAAGATGTTTCGAAAGTTACAAAAGTGGTGAATAATAATAATTGTCAATGTTTTATTGATGGACAGGTATTTACAACTCTCGTCATGAGATAATTGTTAAATATTTCATTTTATATTTATGTTAAAAATGTGTACTTATTACATTTTTTCAAAGGGTGATGCCATGGAAGGAACTGTATGCTCTGAGGAATATGATACTTTAAAGAACATTTAATTGAAAGAAAAATATATTGTTTTAGAGGAGTTCATATTATATTGGTTGATGAAGAATTCAAGTTGATACCACATCATTATAAGATGTCTTTTATTAATGATACAACAATTGTACACATACTTGATCATGATGATAATATACCATTTCAGTGTTATTTCATCAAAAAATTATCAGACATTGGCCAATTTCTTCATTAAGATGTTCAATTAATAGGTACTTTATTTTTACTAAATAATACTTATCTAGATTACATACTTACATAGTTTATTACTAATAAAAAAAATTAAATTATCAAAATAATAAATATGTCAATGCTAAATTATACAGATGTGATTGGCTTGGTTGTTAATGTAACTAAATGTCAAGGTATTACAAATCGTGATAATTACAAAAGAGAGATTCAACCACTTGATACAAGGTATGATACCATAACATATTTTCGAGCTCCACCTTTCGAGCTACGTAGCACTATCGACAAAAAATTTGGTCCTAAAAGAATAATAATCCATCACTAATGTCTAATTTTCGTTGCTAAAAATATAATAATGACACTTTTCGCAACTGAAATATTTGGTCCCTAAAAAATAATTTTGTCCCTAAATTTTAGTCTCTAAAACCTAAAATTATTCAATTATAATTTTATAGATCATGCTAATCATGATTAAAAGAATTAAATTTAATTTTGTAATTTTGTGTGGTAAAATATGAATTAGTATAAAATGTAGGATTAGAGTGTGAATACCCAAAAGGGTAATGCCACCTAAGTAGTACATGGAGGCATCTTGTTCGACCCTTTTTGCCGCAAGAAGTTATTGGTTGGTTTTAGGGATCATTTGGCGACTAAATTTTTAGTCCCCAAAAGTCCGTTTTTAGTCGCCGAAAGTTGAGTTTTTATTTTCAGCGACTAATTTTTTTAGTCGCCCCTTTTGTCGCGTGTATATGGTCGCCTGAGGCATTGGCGACTAAAATTTTTTTAGTCGGCAAAAAATAGCTCTTTAGCGACCAACTTTTTAGTCGCCAATAGTGATTTACACTTTTTAAAATCACACATTTGGCGACTAATCTTTTAGTCGCCAATAGTCCATGAATCGCCGACTAAACGGTTTAGTCGCCCAAAATAAACACTTTTGGCGACTAAAATTTTCGTCGCCAAAGGTCCTTCCGTGAAAAAAAAAAAAACCAATTTCTTTGCTTTTTCTAAGATTCGAACCGCCAACACCTTTAGCAACACACTCCCTCCACTATGCCACTTCAACATCACATGAATATATATGCAATATATATTATTTATATAGTATATTGACCGGTATTAATACAAAACTATATATATAAGTATAATTATTTTTATTCAATATAATTTATGTAAAAAATAAATTATTTATTAAAAAAAATTTAGGCCATTTTTGGCGACTAAATCCATTATTTAGTAGCCAATTCTATTATTTTGGGCTACTAATTAATTTTTTGTCGCTAAAAAAATAAGTTCAAATTAAAAATAAGCAGTTTTGGCGACTAAATCTGTTTTTAGTCGCCAAAAACGTCCCCTTTTGGCTACTAAACTGAATTTTAGTCGCCAATTGACTGTTTTTAGCTACTATTTTTTTTGTTGTAGCCAAAAATCTTCATTTTTAGCGACCAATCTGTTTTTAGTCCGAAAAACACCTATAATCGGCGACGAAAATGTTTTTTAGTCGCCAAAACCATCACTTTTGGCTACTAAACAACCTTTAGTCGCTAAAACCCCTACATTCGGCGACAAAAACTGCCTTTTAGTCACTAAAACCCCTGTATTCGGCGACTAAACTCTTTTAGTCGGCAAAAGTGTTCAATTTTGGCGACTAATGCCATTTTAGTCGCCAATTCTACTACTTTCAACGACGAAAAATGAAGTTTTAGTCGCCAAAAATGCTTTTTCTTGTAGTGTCAAGTGGTGTCTCAATAAGATTGTGATTGATAGAGAAAGTGATGCCCACAAATTTATATTGGATGATTAGAGAATATGAAAAAATATAATTAATTGTGATTGGTGAAAATATGATCATGTGACGTTCTAGGGGCAATCAATGATTTTTCTTATAATATTAGCTTCTCCTTTTTTTTTTCTATATAAATCCACGAATACATAGCACAAGATAACTCGCACAGACAGAAAGAGAAAAGGAAAAAGAAAAGAGAGAGAGAGAGAGAGAGATGAGTAGTGGAAAAGAATTGGCGAAGAGCGTAGGAGTTGAAATACAGAAAGGGGATCACTACTCGTATCACCGGAGGCGTAGAGTTAGAAGATCAGACGGTGAATCATCTTATGAGGAAGCTGCTGTGCTAACAACCAAGCACAAAAACACCATCACCAAAGTCATCCTCCTCGAACGTCGAGTTGAGGTAAGAAATGAAATTATATATAATATTTTTCTTAATCAGGATTTGAGGTCATTGGCCTCTTTCGATTGGGATTTTTTCAATAGAAAATGCTATGAATCCATTTTTATCAATTCATAATTTATCTCAAATGATAGAGATTAACATGAGTAAAATGAATTAAAATCATTGATTCTTTTTTTTGGGATAAATTCTGAGTTCGTAACTCTGATTTTGTAGTGTTGTTTTTTAATAATTTATAATCCATTTGGATTGATTGATTTGGAGAGGTGGAAAAAAAATCTCTCTTGGTCTTAATCATTTGTTTGAGTTATTAAAGAGGGGAGAAATTAGTAGCGTAAAAATTGTCCGCGGCTTCTGAGCTGTCTGAAGCATAGAGTAATGCAAATATTAATTAAATGGTTTAATTTATTAAGATTCAACCTATAATTAACATTTAATGCCAAAAGTAAGGTATAAATTAAAATTAAATGTCAATATATTAAATAACTTATAAATCATAGTATAATTTTAAAATCATGCTAAGTATAAAACTAAAAAAAAAAAATCTAGTGAAAAGAGTTTTATCTCTGTAGTAAAAGAAAATATTGTTTCAACTGAGGTACGATACGGCTTAGGTATATACTAGGTACGTCTGGGTATGTCAAAAATTAAGAAGAAAAATTTGAGTACGCATTTTGTATACCTGGTACGTATGTAAAAGTACCATACGATATACCATACGCCGATAAATACCATATATGAATACGGCATATTTTTCAAAATACCATGCTTCATAGCTAGCTTCTCTTTGGTCCAAAAACTGGACTAGAAGGTCCAGTTGAGGGGTTGTTGGCCTACCTCCGAGCACACCTCTGTAATCCAAATATTTTAGCACTAATACTTTCTGAGCAAATCATCTGGAAAAAAATGAAAAAAAAAATTATTATTATTATTATTAACCATTGAGTGATGATATATAAACCAAAAAAAATTGTATAGAAAATTTATATTTGTATTCATTTCTTTCAAATCAAAATATCCGTTAAAACGATTTACAATTTCCAAAGTACTACTCTAACATCATTCTTGTAAAATTTTTTATATAATTTTTTTTTTTAATTTGAATATCATTTTCCTTGACCAAATAATTGAATCAAATTTGTCTTAAAAGAAAAATAAAAGAGGGGGGGGGGGGAAGGGGTAAAATGCAAATAAACCCCCTATGGTTGCTTAAAATACGATATGTCTCTTGTAATTCTAGAAGTTACATCTCATCCCTTGAAATTCTAATTTCATAACGAATGTCTCATTTTATTAATAAATAATGAAGTCAATTAATAATCTTTAATGATGTCATGAATTTATTTCAATTAATAATTCAGGTTAATTTATCATTGTATATAAGAGTAGTTAGAAATTTCAGTTTTTTTGTTAACTCTTGTAAATAAAAATTTCTGACAATAGGGCATTTGTAATTTTTCAAAACACATGGAGCAATTTGTATCTTAAACAAACTTTAAAAGGCATATTTGTAATTTATCCTTAAAAAAATGTGCACCCCTTAGAGGTGCATACCATATGCACCCTATCACAAATTGGTGTAACGTTATCATAAAATTTTGTAACATCAATCACAAAATATATAATCTCACCCCAAATTAAGATAACAAAATGCCTAAAATTTTGTTGTCGATATTATAAAAGTTTGTAGTTTGGTTACAATATATATTTTTTTTATATCAATTTATGACGAGATTACTCATTTTTTAAAATTTTATAATAAAATTACGCCTTTATAATAGAGTACATATTTCCACCATAGGCTTTCCCTAAAAAAAAAAATGGTAACTTTGATTTCTAGACCAACTATTTTTGCTAAATATCTTCCAATATCTAATCAACATTTCTTACATAAATTATGCACTTGACGGAAACTTTAGGATGAATGATTTGAATCTCACAGCAGGCCCACAGTCCCCTCGATTGGACTCTGCAGTTCCATGAGAGGGAAGCTTTCATTAAAAAAGTTAATACAAGTTATAAAACCGTTATATCACTTCATCAACTAATAGTATTAGCAATTAATAATAAATTTACCTTGTATTATTAATTTACCATGTAGACATAATAAATCTTATTATCTTGGAATAAGTAGTACCATTTCTTAATAATGGGTTTACTAGTATGTTGAATTTAAACTATTTTTTAGATTTAAAATATATATATATATTTATTAAAAAAAAGTTAATTGATTCAATAATATTAATCACATAATTTTTTTAACAGAAATAACTCACTTCAGCCATCGCCATGCCCTGCATCGCTACAAGATGCTGGAGGAAGACCTAGTACAATGTGATACATGCGAGACAGACATTGTAGGCAAAGCCTGGGGCTGTCAAGACTGTGAATTCTTCATTCACAAGTCATGTAAAGACGTTCCACGAGAGATCAAACACAAATCTCATCGTGACGAAACACTCACCCTCCGATCTTCCACCCGTTATGAATCTGGAAAGTTCTATTGCAATGCTTGTCGCGACCCTGGTGAGGGCTTTCACTACCACTGCTCTCCTTGCAAGTTTGATCTCCACGTGGCATGCGCTGGCACGCCCTATACTGTCTACTACGAGAAGCACAAAAAGCCACTTACACTTTGCTATGATTTTCCCATTGAGACTTCTAGAACTGTCTACTGTAAAGTGTGTGACACCAAGATTAGCAAGAATGGTTGGGCATACTATAACAAAGATTCCCATTTTATTGCTCATATTTATTGTGCATTCGATAATGAAGAGGAGGATTCGATTCTCACGATCCAGGACCGCTTACAATCCCTTCAAATGAAATGAGCAGCTAAGCAGGCAATTGGATTATGTTTATCTACGTTGTTGATTCAGTTGTATGTTGTTGTTGTTGTCATACAATAATGTTCATCTCAGCATTGCTGCCCTTGTAATTTGTTTGATTTTCTATGTTTGTGTACTTTAATTTGTAATGGTTTTGCTGTTCTATCCATTGTATGTGTACTTTTCATTCCATAATTAATTGTGTTTGATTTGTTTCAGGACATTTCTCTTCTATATCTGTTTTTACTGAAAATACTATCTTTCCAATAGTTATTTGCAGGTATATTTATTTATTGGGAAAATTATAATTTAACCCCCTATGATTTACCCCAAAAACATGGAACCCCCTTCTGATTTCATTTATAACACTTAAACCCTTAGACTTTATACAATGTTGTAATTTTTGACGGATATAACAGAAGTGCACAAAACACTTAAACCCGTAGACTTTATACAATGTTGTAATTTTTTACGGATATAACAGAAGTGCACAAAACGTGCCTAATAAAAAATTAAATAAGAAAGAAAAAACAGGGGAGAGAGAGAGAGTGAAAGTTAGAGAGAGAGAGATTGCAACGAGAGAGAGAGAGACAAACACTCCCTTTCTCTCCAATGGCCAAAACCAAAAACCCAACAAAATCACCGCTCAACAGCACCACTGGACCTCTCCGTATTCTCTGAACCACAAAAAAACAGCCCAGTGAAGCACCAGAGAAACAATGTAAGAACCAGAGAAGCACCACCAGCCAACCTGCCATATCACACGAAGGACCCGCTGATAACAAACTGACCACCGGCGACACAACCCAGACCAACAGAGCACTCACAGAATTGCCAAGGCTATTCTACAACCCAGCTGGAACACCAGCTAGCCGGAGAGTTACCAAGACCCACAGAATAAACTGCCAGAGCACCAACCCGGAGACCACACCTGTTAACATCATCTTTCTCTCTCTAGAACTAGGGAGAGATTCACACCTTCAGTCGAACCACAAAACTGGGACATGAAAGCCTCCCAGACACAACCAGAGAACTCCCAAGCAACTGTAATTCGCAGATGGCTGTCAGAAAATAGACCGCCGGCCAACTTCTTGAACATCTAAGCACACAGAACAGCACAATTATGAGCTCAAACAAGCTCACAACCCAGTTCACCCTGAAGTTCTTGAAATTGGGTAAAAGGCGTGGCCGATCAATCGAAGCATGTCGTTAGTGAGTTGGAGGAGACCATTGTTGTGGGTCTCTGCAACACCATTAAGGCTCATGTTGTTGAAAGGTTGATTTGGCCATGAAAGAGAGGACAGAGCTCAAAATAGGTTAAGATGTGATATGATCTACTCTATTCCTGAGAGTGATTGTAGAGAAAAAAATCTCTCTAGTTGCAATCTTTCTCTCTCTCTCTCTTTCTTTCTCCTATTTTTTTTTTTTATCAGGCAGTGTGCACTTCTGGTACATCCGTCAAAAATTATAACATGGTATAAAGTTTAAGGGTTTAAGTGTCACAAAGGAAACTACAAAGGGGTTTCGTGTTTTTGGGATAAACCACAAGATGTTAAATTATCCATTAAGGCTCATGTTGTTGAAAGGTTGATTTGGCCATGAAAGAGAGGACAGAGCTCAAAATAGGTTAAGATGTGATATGATCTACTCTATTCCTGAGAGTGATTGTAGAGAAAAAAATCTCTCTAGTTGCAATCTTTCTCTCTCTCTCTCTTTCTTTCTCCTTTTTTTTTTTTTTATCAGGCAGTGTGCACTTCTGGTACATCCGTCAAAAATTATAACATGGTATAAAGTTTAAGGGTTTAAGTGCCACAAAAGAAACTACAAAGGGGTTTCGTGTTTTTGGGGGTAAACCACAAGATGTTAAATTATTCACTCTTATTTATTTATTCTCTCTATATCTATTCTAATATATAAAGTAAAGGTTGCAGCTGGTGTTGACACATTTATATCTCATATTTTTGGATCAGGTAGAGTCCGGAGTGGGGGTTGCATTTGCGGGTTTGAGTTTGGGTTTGGGTTTGAGTGGGGTGGGGGAGAGTGGTGGGGTAGGAACTTTTAACTCATACCCTACTCATTGTCATTCTTAAGCGTGGGTTATATTATAGTGCGAACTAATCTCCAATTTTGAACTTATATAATTTAATTCTTGTGCTATTTCAAATTATATTGCACCATTAGAATTACAAGTTGGAATTACTATTGTACATTATCAACAAATTAACTTTTACACGCAAACTACTATTACAGTTCACCACCATAAGAGCCGAACTCAGGGTCACCCTCATCAGATCTTTATTCTCTCTTTACCATTATTTATTGGGGGAAATTACAAAATAATGAAAAGCATTACAAATGTTAATAATTAAAATTATAAACTTTTTTATTAATTTATAATTATTTTATTGCCAGCACCGCAGTGTAATTGTCCCTTCTTTATTCAAACTCTTCATCCTCAAAAGCTATTCAGCCACCGAACCCATCATCTCCACAGTTTAAACAGTACACGATTGCATATACAATATACATGAGTCTATAGTACATTTTGTTCAAAAAATGTACGGTACATAAAAAATCAATGGATAGGATTGAGGCACATCATTAAAAGTGACCTGCTAAACAGGTCACTTTTTATAGTTATGAGTTAAAATCATATTTTTTCATAACTATAATCAAATTGATCATAACTTAGTTATAACCACATCTCATAACCAACACCATTTTGTTCATAACTAATATCACATATTTCATAATCATAATCACATATCTCATAACCAACACCACTTTAAACATAACAAATATCACACATCGCATAACCATTGATCACATATCTCATAACTACTACCCACATAAATCATAACCACATCTCATAACTAGTCCCTTTGAGTCATAACCAACATCACATATCTCATAACCACTAATCACATATCTTATAATTAACACCTTTTTACTCATAACCACACCACTTTGATCATAACCAACATCACATATCTCATAACCACTAATCACATATCTTATAATTAACACCTTTTTACTCATAACCACACCAACTTCTTCAGTTTTTTTTCCCACATATATTTTTTTATTTTCATATCACCCATCAGGTGTGCACACATTCTAGTAACTTCTTCAGAGTCTCCGTGGAAGCAACGATGTCCTGAAACTG
>NW_021025913.1:1964440-1997232 GCF_004153795.1 Camellia sinensis | reverse complement strand
TGGCGACTCTGTAATCTGGCAAAGCAGTCCATGTTTGGAACTTCTTGATTAAAATTGATTTTTCAAAACGATTTGCCGGATTTGGACTCTTTGGTGATTTATCAATCTTACATTGAACTTTGTGAAATTAGATTCAAAACCGTGATAGGAGTCCAAACTGTAGTAGCTAGAACACAATTCGCGCCCTCTCTGAAAGGGGGGCGCGCGGAGCGAGTTCGAGCGGTCTACAATCAACATAACAAGAATCTTAATACGAATTCAAACATTAACAAATAGGCCTGGATACTGCTCACAAACTTCTACCTCTCATTCCTAAGTTGCTTCTTCAACCCTATGATGTCTCCACAATACCTTTATCAAAGGAATTTTCTTGCCAAGCAAGACTTGGTCTCTATTATCTAAAACTCTAAACGATCTCTCCTCATACGAGGCATCCTCATCTACCTCTCACTCGGTCCAATCCAACAGGTGTGATGGATCCAACTCATACTTTAGGAGCATACAGATATGAAACACGTCATAGACCCCGAAAAGTTGTAGCGGCAAGGCCAAACGATAAGCTACTTCTCCAATCTGCTCTAGGATCTCAAAAAGCCTAATAAATCTAGGAGATAACTTCTCTCTCTTTCCAAACCTCATCAAACCCCGTGTAGGTGATATCTTCAGGAAGACGTGATCTCCCACTTCAAAGAATAACGGTCTCCTCCTACGGTCGGCATAGCTCTTTTGACGACTCTAAATAGTGATTAACCTCTTACGGATAAGTGCAACTTTCTTCATCGTTTCCCGGACTAACTCTAGACCGAACATAGGTCCATTACCCACCTCGGCCCAACACACAGGAGATCTACATGGTCAACCATACAAGGCCTCAAACGATGCCATGCCAATACTCGACTGGAAGCTATTGTTGTAGGCAAACTCCACAAATGGCAAGTGCCTCTCCTACGACCCTTTAAAGTCAATAACATAATCCCGAAGCATATCTACTAGAATCTGAATGTTGCGCTCTGACTGCCTATCAGCCTGTGGATGATACGCGATGCTAAAAGTCAATCTCGTGCCCAAGGCATTCTGTAGGCTCTGCCACAAACGAGTCGTAAAACGTGGATCTCTGTCTGAAACAATCGTTATAGGGACCCCGTGCAACCTTACTATGTCCCTAACGTAAAGCTCAGCTAGATTATCTACTGAGTCACTCGTGCGCATAGGTACAAAGTGCGTTGACTTGGTCAATCGATCAACTACCACCCAAATGGCATCATTACCCCGTTGAGTCATCGGAAGACCCATAAAAAATCCATTGTGACATGCTCTCACTTCCACTCGGTTACAGGCAACCATTTTTAGATACTGGTGATATGCCTCTGCCATGGACTTAGCTTGGGAGGACTATGGAGCTGAAGGCTCAATGTTGTTATTTTGTATCTAATTTTGTACAAGCCTAGGGCTTTATCTGTATTGAGCTTAAGACTCACTGTTAATGTACCCGAGCATTGACTTGAAAAGATGTAAGCCTTTAGGGCGTATGATTATCTGTTTAGCTCTCATTTCTTTTCACAATCTTGTAACACATGCTGTAGATTCAGGATGTATTGTTTATGAATGTATATCGCATGTGTTACCTTTTGCATATCAAACTCTAATTAATGAAAGCTTATCAATTCATTTATGGTGCTATTTATTGGTTATTATGAGACGGGTATATTGTGTTTATTTTGGGGCATTAACTTGGTATCAGAGCGTATCAGGTTTGAATACTTTGGGTACGTGGAAAGTGGTTCTTACCACAATGGGTTTTTATCTCGCTTGATAGAAATGTTTGTATGTTTTGTAATGCTATGTGATAACATGCTTATGTGACTATATGGGTATGGGGTTTAATTCCTAAGATGTTGATTGGGTCTACGGGTTTCTAGAAGTCCTATTAGAAAAGCACTTGATCAGTGTTGTTTCTAATTGGAACTCTAGCAATACCGCGGGACAATCATTATCTAGGAAGGAAATTCTTATGTGTTTATGTGATTACGTGCTTATGTGGAGTGAATTATTATTTCCCATTGCATTAGGACACGAGTGAGTTAGCTTTAACACATTTGTAAATGTACTAATCTCTTTTGTTACCTTTATGAGGATGTTAGGACGTGGACGTGGTAGTGGTAGGCATAATAGGCCTAGAGGTATGAGGTGCCTTTACTGGAAGAGGTTCTGGCACAAGAGGAAGGGGTTAGTCAGGCTAATATGGCTGAACCAGTTGGTCAATAGGCCATGGGTGCTTTGGCCTGTGAAATGGCCAAGGCTTTGCGGGAATTCATGGACATTCTTAAGGCTAAGAATCAAGTCCAGGCCTACGTAGTTGAGGCAGGGCCATCATTCTTAAAGAGAGAGTTCTTCCAGTCTAATCCAGACGAGTTTTTGGGTGACCTTAAGGAGCCATTGAAGGCGGATAAGTGGCTAGGACAGATAGCGAAGACGTTCGAGATGCTTGGCATCGAGGACGACGGGCTGAGAATGACCTTGGCATCCTTCCAATTGAAGGGAGATGCGGGTCAATGGGGGAAATATGCGCGTGGGCGCATTTAGGTTGACTTGGGAGGCCTTTGTCAATACCTTCTAGGACAAGTTCTTACCTCCCATGGTTAGGGAGAAGTTGAGGGACTAATTCTCAAAGCTCAAGTAGCTCAACACGCCTGTAACCGAGTTTGAGGCAGCCTTTACTAGCCTCTCTAGGTTTATACCAGAGTTAGTGGCCATACAGAGGAGCGCCGTTGTGTGGAGTTCGAGAAAAGGTTGAGGACCGAGCTTCTTTTCAAGGTAGCCAGTTCAATGATTAGAGATTACAGGTGACTTGTAGAGTCAATGGCTCATCTTGAGACCGTAATGAAAATGGAGGAGGAGCGAATGAGGGGCTCCAGGAGGAGTCAGGATGTTCAAGGGGACAGTGAGAGGCATAGGGGTTCTGCCTCACAGCAGTTCTAGGGAGCACAGTCAAGATCCACTTTTCCAATACTAAATTCGAGTTCTAGAAGAAGTGGTCAGGGAAATTTCACTTGCTTTAAGTGTAGCTAGTTGGGCCGCAAGTCTTCAGCTTGCCCTCAAAAAAGAGGAGGGCAACGGTTTGTTTCATCTGCGTCTCATTCTCAGAGCCAGAGTCAGGGGAGAGGACAGCCGCTCACTGTTATCAGTGTAAACAGGCAAGGCATTTGAAGAGGTTTTTCCCTCAGTTGGGTGGCACACCTAGTTCATCTGGTTTGAGGCAGACACAAAGCCACCAGCTTGCACAGTTAGTTTAGGCCTTAAGGGCCAATCTGGAAGCCTCTTCAGCTCAGTCAGTGCATCAGACGTATGCTCTGAGGGGTGAGCAAGTAGAGCAGAGACTTACAGGGGGTGTGTATGTTGTTACCGTGCTAGACCTAGTACCAGTGCCTTTGGTAGCGAGAGGTACTTTCTTGTTATGCAATTCTATTTCTAATGTGTTGATTGATACGGGTGCATCCCATTCATTTAGTTCATCTGCATTTGCATCGGCTTTGGGGTTAGAATTGGCTCGATTAACATCTCCACTCAGTGTAGAGTCACCTATTGGTGGTGAGATTATTTTGGAACAGAGGTGTCAGGGTTGTGACATAGAGGTTGTCGGTTGTCGACTCTCTTTTGTATTTGTGTTGATTGACATGTCGAGTTTTGATGCTATATTGAGTATGGACTGGTTATCATCGTATTGAGCTGTCATAAATTGTTACCGTCAGAGGGTTACTATATATACCATAAGCGGTGATTGTTTTTATTTCATGGGGGACAGAGTCGATAGAGTTTTATCACCGGTGTATGATCCACGTGGTCGGAGTGAGCTTAGTTGTGTTCTTGTAAACTTCTCGGGTAATGAGTGTGACGAGGTCCGAGTTGATTTGCCAAGGGTAGTTTGTGAATACCTGGATGTTTTTCCTGAGGATCTCACCAGTTTACCACCTCATCGTGAGATTGGGTTCTCTATTGAGTTAGTGCTTGGCACGACACCGATCTCTATGGCACCAAATAGATGAGTAAGTTGAATATTCAACTCCAGGAATTGTTAGATGAGAGTTTTATCTGCCCTAGTGCTTCACCTTGGGGAGCACTGGCTCTCTTTGGAAAGAAGAATGATGGTGCCTTGCGACTTTGTATTGATTACTGGAAGTTGAACTGGTAATTGTTAAGAACATGTACCCAATGTCACGCAAAGATGATTTGTTTGACCAATTGAAGGGATTCTATTGTTTCCCTAAGATAGACCTGAGATCGGGTTATCACCAGTTGAGGGTAAGGGAGGAAGATATCCAGAAGACAGCATTCCGTACGCGGTATGGCCATTTTGAGTTCCTAGTGATGCATTTTGAGTTAACCAATGCACCAGTCGTGTTTATGGATTTGATGAACCGAATCTTTCATGAGTTCTTAGACCGCTTTGTAGTCGTCTTTGTGGATGACATTTTGATATATTCACCATCTGAAGAGGAGCACGAGGAACACTTACAAGTGGTGATTGAGTTGCTTAGAGCTTACAGACTATATGTTAAGTTCGAGAAGTGTGAATTCTGGTTGAAAGAAGTTAAGTTCTTAGGCCACATGGTATCCAGGGAAGGAATGACTATAGATTCATCCAAGATAGAAGCCATACAAGATTGGGAACAACCTAGGAGTGCCTTTGAGATCCGTAGTTTCTTGGGATTGGCCGGGTATTACCATCGGTTTGTGAAAAATTTCTCTAGATTAGCTTCACCATTGACTAAACTGACGAGGAAAGGAATTAAGTTTGTGTGAGTAAGACTTGTGAGAAGTCATTTCAAGAGCTTAAGGTCAGACTTACCACTGCTTCAGTATTGATTATTCCGGAGAGGGGTTTGGGCTATTTGGTGTATTGAGATGCTTCACGGGCAGGTTTGGGTTATGTATTGATGCAAGAGGGAAAAGTAGTAGCTTATGACTCACGGCAATTGAAAACACATGAGATAAACTACCCTACTCATGACCTAGAATTAGAAGCAGTGATCTTTGCCTTGAAGATTTGGAAGCATTATTCGTATGGTGAGAAGTTTGAAGTATTTTTTGATTACAAAAATTTGAAGTATCTGTTTACACAGAAAGACTTGAATCTGAGGCAGAGAATGTGGATGGACTTTATAGAAAATTATGACTTTGAGTTGTATTATCATTTGGAGAAGGCCCATGTTGTGATCGATGCCTTAAGTAGGAAATCCATTAGCAGTGTAACTAGTATTGCCATTCGGGAATGTGAGATGTTAGGTGCTATTGGTGAGTTTGACTTGCATCTTGGCGAGTCCGTTGAGTCTGCAGCCTTGTTGTCGGTAGTTACACAACCTACACTTGTAAACCAAGTGATATAAGCGCAGAGGGTTGATCTTGAGGTAGAAATCCTACGGGAGAAAATCTCTAATGGAAAGGTAGAGAAAGGCTTGAACATATATTCTAACTTGAGTGTTAGATACCTTGATCGTCATTTCGTGCCGGAGTCTTATCGTGAGGAAGTACTCCGAGAGTTTCACCACTTATGCCTTACAAAAGATGTATCATGACCTTAGTCGCCAGTTTTGGTGGAAAGGTATAAAGAAGAATGTGGTCATGTTTGTGTCGAGGTGCCTTACTTGTCAACAAGTGAAAGCCGAGCATCAGAGCCCAGCAAGTTTATTGCAATCCTTGCCTATAACCGAGTGGAAGTGGGAGCATGTCACAATGGATTTTGTTATGGGTCTTCCGAGGACTCAATGGGGTAACGACGCCATTTGGGTGCTAGTTGATCAATTAACCAAGTCAGCACACTTTGCACCTATGCACGCGAGCGGTCTTTGTGAAGCTCCAGTACTTTCGCAAGTCTGCAAAAATACTGGGAGTTTGTATTCTTTGCTTGAGCGATGACTTCTGTCTGCAAAACTACTAGGAGTTTGTATTCTGCGCTTGAGCGAATGTGGTAAAATTTATTGTGTATGGTCGCTTGAGTGGCACATCTTATGCTCGAGCGAACTGTGCGTATATCAGTTCGTAAAGTCACTTTTTTGAGTCACATTTTCACCTCTCTCGCTCTAAAACTCTTTGATTTCACTCAAATACACCAAGGTCTAGTGATTTCTTCACCCTACTCCCTTTGTTAAAAAGGTAAAGCTCACCTAGAGCTTCGTTTTGATCCGAACAAAGTTGGGTTTCAACATGATTGGAGTTTGTTTACTATTCCTCTTGTCTTCTAAGCTTCAATAGGGATTCTTTACACTCTTGTATGAGTTTTACCTTAGTTATTTGCTATTTCAAAAGATTATAGTGGTTGCGGATTTTTGGTAAAACCTAGGTTTTGATATCAAAATGAAAAAAAAAAAAGGTTTTCAAATGGTTTCTTAGAAAAGCTTGTGGGTATGAAATTGGAGTTGATACATGTTGAAATGAGGTATTTCTTACATTGAAATTGATTTTCAAATAGAAAGGGGTTTTGCCCTAAAATATAAATGTTTGAGATTGTAAAGAGAAAATGGAAATGATGTTGAGAATTATGAAATTGAAGTAATATTGATGATGATGGCGTAGTTAGACATGTATTGTCACTCTCATCTTGAGATTTTGGAAAAGTGTATCTTTAATGAAATTTACTTATATGTTTAGAGATATTTATTTTAGGCTATCGGTGAAGGATATTATAACGATTCTGGTTTAGACCCAACTTATTTGATGCTTTGGATTTGTGTTTTGTTGTTATATATAGTTGTTCTTTCCTTGTTTCCCACTACTCCTCCTTGAATTTGGCGATTGGATTGTGTTGTTTTCATTTGGAACAGGTTGGTGGCTTGTTTTTCAAACTTGTGTTGCCTAGATTTTTGTTCCTTCACTCAAGTGACACTTCTTGCACTCAAGCGGTCTTTGTGAAACTCTAGTACTTTTGCAGGTTCGCAAAAATACAGGGAGTTTGTATTCTTCGCTCGAGTGAAACTTCTTATGCTCGACCGACGACCTCTGTTTGCAAAACTACTGAGAGTTTGTATTCTGGGCTCGAGTGAAGCTTCTTGCGCTCAAGCGACACATCTTGCGCTCACGGGACCTGTGCGTATATCAGTTTGTAAAGTCACTTTTCTGAGTCACTGGTTTCTTGGAAAAGCTTGTGGGTATGAAATTGGAGTTGATACATGTTGAAATGAGGTATTTCTTACATTGAAATTGATTTTCAAAGAGAAAGGGGTTTTGCCCTAAAATATGAATGTTTGAGATTGTAAAGAGAAAATGGAAATGATGTTGAGAATTATGAAATTGAAGTAATATTGATGATGATGGCGTAGTTGGACATGTATTGTCACTCCCATCTTGAGATTTTGGAAAAGTGTATCTTTAATGAAATTTACTTATATGTTTAGAGATATTTATTTTAGGCTATCGGTGGAGGATATTATAGCGATTCTGGTTTAGACCCAACCTATTTGATGCTTTGGATTTGTGTTTCGTTGTTATATATAGTTGTTCTTTCCTTGTTTCCCACTACTCCTCCTTGAATTTGGCTATTGGATTGTGTTGTTTTCGTTTGGAACAGGTTGGTGGCTTGTTTTTCAAACTTGTGTTGCCTAGATTTTTGTTCTTTCACTCGAGTGACACTTCTTGCACTCAAGCGGTCTTTGTGAAACTCCAGTACTTTTGCAGGTTCGCAAAAATACAGGGAGTTTGTATTCTTCGCTTGAGTGAAACTTCTTGTGCTCGACCGACGACCTCTGTCTGCAAAACTACTGAGATTTTGTATTCTGGACTCGAGTGAAGCTTCTTGCGCTCAAGCGACACATCTTGCGCTCACGAGACCTGTGCGTATATCAGTTTGTAAAGTCACTTTTCTGAGTCACTTTTTCATCTATTTCTCTCTCTCTAAACATTCCAAAACCCTATTTTCTCTCACTCTGTCTCTAAAACTCTTTGATTTCACTCAAATACACCAAGATCTAGTGATTTCTTCACCTTACTCCCTTTGTTAAAAAGGTAGAGCTCACCTCGAGCTTCGTTTTGATCCGAACAAAGTTGGGTTTCGACGTGATTGGAGTCTCTTCACTCTTTCTCTCGTCTTCTAAGCTTGAGGTAGGGATTCTTCACACTCTTGTATAAGTTTTATCTTAGTTATTTGCTATTTCAAAAGATTATAGTGGTTTGGGATTTTTTTGGTAAAACCTAGGGTTTGAAATCAAAATGAAAAAAAAAAGGGTTTTCAAACGTTTTCTTGGAAAAGCTCGTGGGTATGAAATTGGAGTTAATACATGTTGAAATGAGGTATTTCCTACATTGAAATTAATTTTCAAAGAAAAAAGGGTTTTGCCCTAAAACATGAATGTTTGAGATTGTAAAGAGAAAACAGAAATGATGTTGAGAATTACATAATTGAAGTAATGTTGATGATGATGGCATAGTTGGATATATATTGTCACTGCTATCTTGTGATTTTGGACAAGTGTATCTTTAATGAAATTTACTTATCTGTTCAGAGATATCTGTTTTGGGCTATTAGTGGAGGATAGCTATGAGTGTTGTAGAAATTGCATGAGAATTAGGTGAATTAAAACTAATTCCTCGTCCTTGTGCATTGAACATTGTTGTTCATCTAATATATCGAAAATGTATATGATTTTGAGAAAAAATGGGTGAACGTGGAAAAGATGTGTCTATCACTAAATCAAGTTTGCCTGTGTGTCCAAGGTGAAAGTCCCGAAAAATGCGCGTATACATGGGTGTCGATTCCCACGGACGAAATATCTGCAAAATGGCAATAGTAGCGCTTGTGTAGGCTATGTTTACATGGGTGCGGTTTGACGATTTCCTGCGGACGAAATATCCGTTAAATGTTGTACTGGTTTGAGATTTCCCACTTCTTTCTATTGTAAAGGGCATGGTTTTGAGAATTGTGATATAAACATTAAGATCTATACATTGTGTTGTAGTGCTTCTACTAGGCTTTGGCTGATAGGGAAAAAACCATTTTCAGGTGCAGGTGATATGCCTCCATGAAGGACTTAGCTTAGGAGAACTATGGAGCTGAAGGCTCAGTGTTGTTATTTTGTATCTAATTTTGTACAAGCCTAGGGCTTCATCTGTATTGAGCTTAAGACTCACTGTTGATGTATCCAAGCGTTGACTTGGAAAGATGTAAGTCTTTAGGGCGTATGATTATCTGTTTAGCTCTCATTTCTTTTCACAATCTTGTAACACATGTTGTAGATTCAAGATGTACTGTTTATGAATGTATATCGCATGTGTCATATTTTGTATATCAAACTCTGATTAAAGAAAGCTTATCAATTCATTTATGTTGCTATTTATTGATTATTATGCGACGAGTATATTGTGTTTATTTCGCGGCGTTACAGGTCGACCTAAATCTCATATGAGCCTTTGACTGTGCAACTGAGCTAGCATGAAATGGGTGTTTGGCCAAGCTAAATGAGCTTGGACCATGGGCTGAGCTAAGCCCACATGCCGAATATAGACTAGGCGACGAATCTCGGCCAAGCTAAGCCCACGCATTGGAGAATGACCAAGCTAGGGTGATGAGGGGCGACTCTTTACCGAGCTGAGAATCTTAGTCAAGGTAAATGGCCATGCAGAGTTCATCCAAGCAACGAGTAAACAGAGCTTGATCGGGTTGAATATAACGAGTTGGGCTAATAAAGCCCTCTGGAAGCAGACTGGCCAAAGTTAGCTTGGACGTGAAGCGGTCTAGGTTAGACTTGTTGGAGTTAGCCCGGTTGAGGATAACTCGACGGCCATATGCTACGTGGTCCAATTGGAATGTAAGGAGGAAAACCCATCAATAGTATGCGTCAATATCGTTTGGAGGTTTAGCTAATGCTGTTTGACAGTATTGACGCGCACACGTATATGGAAAAGAGAGGATAATGCATCCATGCATCCAAGAAAGGACGAGCGAGGTAGTGCGCACATAATCTTGGAAGGCAAGGCAGTAAGCTATATAAGGCGCACAAATCCTCCATACAAAAGGTCTACAATTTCTGATTACTCTCTCTATATATTCCTTCTTCTTCCAATGGTGTTGACCATCGGAGGGGTTTTCTGGCACCACACTCGTTAAGTAGCTCACCTGAGTTATGTTTTCAAGTAATACGACGTCGTTTAGAGCAACGTAGAGTTTAGGTGTAAGGAGCATGAAAGTAAAAAATATTTACTTCCCATATATACACTACAAAAATAAGGGAATAACATCTTCATAGTTGAGCCATAAACCTTAAGTTTACAGCACCCAACCATCTTTTTCCACCCATATCAGTTTAGTTTGATATTCTCATACAATGTTAAGTTTACTGCACCCAACCATCTTTTCCCACCTAACTTTCTTTTTCCACCTATATCAGTTTGATTTAATATTCTCATAGACTCTTAAGCTGTCGAGTACTGGATAATTTCCTTACCCTTCTCAGTTTCCCACCCCTCAATTTCTTAACTTGTCTCTAGAACAATCAACAGTGTCAGGTCCGACTTCCAAGATAAACTAAGATGGTTAAGGGCCATACAGAGAGATTATCTATTGCTTGAAAGAGACTTCTTTGGGATAAGCTTCTCTCAATACTTGCATCTCTCCATACTCTTCTTGTGGGTCTAAATTCAAACTCGCATCGATGATCCGAACCGTTTACCTTATATGTTCCGTAATAAAAGTCATCCATATAAAAAATTAATTTCATCAGACATCTATAAATATAAGAACAAATCATATTTTGTTTTATAAAATGAATAGAATTGTAAAATTAAACTATTCATTTTGTAAAACAAAACGTGATTTGTTTCTATGTTTATAGTTATCCGATAAATCTAATTTTGTATATGAATAACTTTTATTGTGAAACCTATGAAGTAGACATTTTGAATTATCAAAGTGAGTCTGAGTTGAGACCCACAAGAGGAATATGGATGGATATGAAGAGATAAAGTATGGAGGAGAGCTTATACGTTTTTTGGGTCTCAATTTCCCCCTCTCTTCCTTTCCATCTGGCATCTCCCATCCACAGTAACACCATTCTCCTCTACAACCTCCAACCACTGAAATTTCTACAACAATTGTGGTCATTGTTGCCACAGCCTAATCAACAATGGCCACAATTGAGATGGTTGAGAGCTATATAGAAACCCAATCACACTATGTTGCTTGCAAAAAGACCTGTCAATGAGGTAATGAAGTTCCCCGCAATTTTGCACCATGAGTTGCAAACTAATGGTAAGAAATTTTTTCGAGTCGAATGGAGCCCAAAATGAACAAATCAAACTAGAAATGATGACGAGGCAGTATAGGATTACCCATAGAGGCTGCACGGCGGTGGGATTCTTGTTAGGAGACTCTCAGGAAGAAGAAAATAAGTGGGCAGTGCGAGAGGCGGTGATTGGCTGCATGGGCTGGGGCTGATTGTTGGCTATGAGGGTTGGGGAAGAGGGAGGTAGCGGTGGTCGGTGATGGTGCATGGGAAGAGGGAAGGGAAAGTAGAGAGACCGTAAGACCATCATCAATTATTCATTAAATTTTTCATCTAATTTGATTTTAAATTTGAGTAAACAATTTGATTTGATATGAATTATTCTAATTCTTTTATTAAATTTTCATCAAAATCTTTTAAAAAACTACCTTCTCATACCAAATTTCACATCATCTCCAATGTTTCATCTTTTTAAATTTTAAATTTGTTGAATTAAGTTATCAATTTGATGAAAAAAATTTCTCTCTTGATTTGATGAAAGGATTGAAGATAATTTTTTAATATTTCTTCATCAAATTTAAATTTAACGAAAGAAAAAGTGAATAATTAAAGATGCTCTAAGAACGAGAGAGGGAAGAACGGGAGAGTGGTTATCAGATGACGGAGAGTGTATGAGGGTGGCTGATTTATTTGGTGGAACTCAAATTGGTTATTGTGTCTATTTTCAATTGGCTCTCTGTAAACTCAACGGTTCTGCTACGAAGAAGTTAATCCGTAAAAGGTAGTAACTAACACCACAAAAAATTACTAAACTTTCACACGATAAGAGTGTATAGTAATTGGACCCACTAATAAGGTAATATGTGTAGAATTTTTCAACAATAAAGCTTTGAACTTGCAAAAATTGAACTAGAAATTTACCCAAAATGAAGATGGATGGCTCAAATTCAACTAATGTAGATTTATATATAAAATGCATCTTGATGATTCATGGGTAAATATTATAGGTATTTAGCACTATTAAATTTTTAATCACGTGAGATTATGGTTTAAGAGTTTAAACTAATAACTCTAAAAACAAAAAACTTATGACAGTCGTACCTTTTCGTTAAAGAGAGATAGAGGTTTGAGAATTCCTTCTTCATCGTCTTCTTCTTCGGGTCCGCAATTGCCATAGAAACTCTTTAGATTCCTCAAATAATAGAGTCGTAGAGAACACAATTCAGAAAAAATGAGGGGCTTATCGTTGGCTCCTCCTTCCTTATTAGCTACTACTATTACTTTTAATTCTTGACAACTTTGTATATCTAGATGCCGGATAAGGGGTAGGTTCTTTAGTTGCCAAAAAGATTCTCTCTCCTTTTCTTGGGCTGGAAGTTTAAATTGTTGGTCTCCTATTATCCCTGATATGTTATGTGCACGCCAAATTACCAAGTTCTTCAAGACAGGAAATGCCACCTGCAAAATTTAATAGTTTGACTTTAAAAAAAATAAAAAATAAACAAAAAAATAAAAAAAAAAAATAACTTGCTTCTTTCAATAGAAATTTACACATAAAGCAGTACATTTTAATTTTTCTAGTCAGACATGTGAGACGGACGATCTATATTCCTATCCAATTTGTAATCATCACTTCAAATGTTCACCAACCCAATTTGCATAAATTTGGCAGACAATTATTTAATAAATTTTATTTTTGAAAATTCCTCAACTTATATATAGGTTGAGTTTGGAGTTGACTTTTTAAAAAAAAATTTTGGGTTTTGTTAAAAAAGTTGTTTTATTAATAAATAAAAAAATTGACGTGATATTTGATTTTTTTAACTAATAATAAATAATTTTTCAAATTTTTTTAACTAAAAATTAGTTTTTTTTTTTTTTTAAAAAAAAAAAGTCTCCAAATGCCCATTTAAACAGCCTCATTATATTTTGGGATAGGAAAGGATTGGTCAATATAAAGTAGAAAATTACAAAGTATGGAAACACAGTTATGCATTAAAATCTAAGATATACTCTATCTATTTCAAATTGTTAGTTTATTTTTTACATTTGTGTCATTTAATCAAGTAAATAATGTATTTTTATAAATTCAATATTTTCACAAATTAACGTATATCAATTAATTCATGTAGATAAAGTTTTCAAAATCATTGAAATATACATATCTAAATGATTTTTTAAGATGTTTGAAATAATGAAAATAAACAAACAATTTAGGACAAGGGGAGTAACAAAAAAATGTGTAAATAACATTAAGAGAAAAAAATGACTTAGTTAGAGCATCCTTATTAGCCTACCTAAATTTTATCCTAAAATATTATTAAAAAATTCATTCCCTATTTTAGAATCAAAGTCTCACTGAAATAAAAATGCGAATAAAATTACAACTCAAAGGAGTTTTGTCAAACGGGATTGCCAAGAATAAAACCTAACAATCACTTCAAATGTTCACCAACCCAATTTGCATAAATTTGGCAGACAATTATTTAATAAATTTTATTTTTGAAAATTCCTCAACTTATATATAGGTTGAGTTTGGAGTTGACTTTTTAAAATTATTTTTTGGGTTTTGTTAAAAAAGTTGTTTTATTAATAAATAAAAAAATTGACGTGATATTTGATTTTTTTAACTAATAATAAATAATTTTTCAAATTTTTTTAACTAAAAATTAGTTTTTTTTTTTTTTTAAAAAAGTCTCCAAATGCCCATTTAAACAGCCTCATTATATTTTGGGATGGGAAAGGATTGGTCAATATAAAGTAGAAAATTACAAAGTATGGAAACACATCAGGTTATGCATTAAAATCTAAGATATACTCTATCTATTTCAAATTGTTAGTTTATTTTTTACATTTGTGTCATTTAATCAAGTAAATAATGTATTTTTATAAATTCAATATTTTCACAAATTAACGTATATCAATTAATTCATGTAGATAAAGTTTTCAAAATCATTGAAATATACATATCTAAATGATTTTTTAAGATGTTTGAAATAATGAAAATAAACAAACAATTTAGGACCAGGGGAGTAACAAAAAAATGTGTAAATAACATTAAGAGAAAAAAATGACTTAGTTAGAGCATCCTTATTAGCCTACCTAAATTTTATCCTAAAATATTATTAAAAAATTCATTCCCTATTTTAGAAATCACTTTTTTATCTACGTCTCTCAACAAACTCTTTATTTTTTCTCCGTTCTATTAAAATAATCTTTTTAATTACTTTTAAATTTATTTTTTTTAATAATAAAATAATAAAAACAGATGCCAACCAAACACCAGCAAGCAGTAGAGAAAAACAAAGAATGGCGGTCTACTAGGTGGTCGACCGGTCAAGCCAATTTTGAGCATTTTCCTTACAGGGCATTCACGGGACATCCGGATGGACATTCAGGGGGGACATCAGGAAGGACATCCCCTATGTGCATTCAACGAAATAAAATAAGAATTTATGAGTTATAAGGGAGCTAGCAACACTTATATGTGGGGGGTTGGACAAGGGATCAGCTGGGGAAGGATTTTTGAAGAATTAATCTCTTATAATAGTAAAAAGCTATTATAAGAGAGCTGCTGAGGATGCTCTTACCCTTAGTTAATTTTGTGTCAGACAATTTTTTTTTTTTTTTTTTTTTTTTGAAAATTTTGAGTCTGTAATAGTGGCTTCGTTAATTTTTTTTTATTTTGTTTTATATTTTGTCAATTGATCAACTATTAATTATAAATATAAAAATAATGACATTAATTTGGATAATTATAATCCAATAGCTCAACAATCTCTACAAGAAATAACCCATAATAAAAAGCAAAAAACAACTCAAGCTAAACAAATACCACAATAAAAAAAACCCATAATAGAACCAATAAATAACACAATACAACCACAGAGAGATGTCTTTGGTAAAATTGATTCCCATAACCTCACAGATAGCAGAGGAAAAGTAAAGAAACGATCAATTGAACTCGCCTGGTTAATTAGGCATAATTAGTTACCCCATAGTTATTTAGTTATAAGTTCAAACTCTGTATTTTACTCTTACAAAAGGTAGATAGTTTGGCTAGATATTAGTCTAATAATTTTTGTTATTTGAATTTTTCACATAAAAATCGTAAATTTTATGCAGTTCCTTGCATTTACTTTTAAAATAAGATTAATGGATATATACACCCGCATACTAAAAAATTAAGGAGTAGTGTTATCTTACCTCAAAAGTTAGACTCATTTTTTAAATCTAATTATCAACCAATCAAATCACTTTCATGGGCTCTCTCTCTCTCTCTCTCTCTCTCTCTCATATTTTCTAATCATTATCAATTAATCAATTATTTCACTTACACATTATTAAGTCTAAAAAGTGAATTTGTATATCATTTTTTTAAAAAAATGATTGGTGGCCACAATATTCGCGGCTCAAATGGCTCGAATTGGCCAAAACGATGTCGTTTTGTGTTGTTTTGTGTCCAAAACAACGTCGTTTTGGTCAATTCGAGCCATTCGAGCCAAGGAAATTCGGGCCCTCTATCATTGCTGATTTTTTTAATTAAATATTACACTCACACGACTTCCAATTCAATAGGGGAACTGCAAATGCATAGAGCAGTGAAAACAAAATTGCATTACAATTTTTTTTTTTTTTTATACAACTCTGACACAAATTTAGTTGTATGAAGCACAAGACTGAATTTGCACCATGCCCATAAGACAGTTGCACCATGATAAAAATGCAACTTTTTTCTCACTACACCACTGAAATTTTCCCCAATTTGATATTCAGCGAATCTAATGGTACGAAATCAATAAACCAACTAATAATTTTAATTTAAACAATTTAATCCCTATAATTGCTTTAGTCTATATAATTTCAATTTTGTTACAATATGACCCTTCTATCACTTGCTATTATGATTTCCGTTACACTTTGGAACCAAAAAAAAAAAAAAAATCTAAAGAGATTAAAGTGGAATTCAAAACAAACTACAAAGATCACTGGTGTAATATATTCATTGTATCGGTGTCCCCATAATTTGTTTTGAATTCAATGTGATTTTTTTTTATTTTTTTCAGTTCAACATATTTTAACATATGATAGAAGGACCACATTGCAATAAAATTAAAAATATAAGGATCAAATTATTTAAATTAAAATTTGGAGGACGAAAGTAAAATTTTAGTGGTCTAATCTACCCATAGAACAACTTCATCAAATGAAAAAAAATAATTTTATAACTATTTCAATATCTATATATTTGATATGCCAAATTGATGCTTAAACATAGTTCATAATTCTATTAACAAATAGATAAATTTTATCTTTCTAATACCAAATGCTTTAGGGCATTATTTTTAAAAGCTTAAACAATTATGCTATATGTAGATCTAGATTTACTGCTGAAAAGTAGAAACATGAAAATAAAATTATTTGTACTTGTTATTTTTTCTGCATTAAAAAAGAAAGAAAAGAAAAGAAAAATAATGACCTTGTTTGGTTTTAACTTACTTCTCAGATAATTGAGTTTTTTTTTTTTTTTTTGGTGTTGTAATTTTCTTTATTTTTATTGATTTTTTAAAATATTTTACATACATTTTTTATTTTTAAGATACACCTAATATAGATATATTTAATATATATATATATATAATATTTGTGAAAAAATCTTTAAAAAATTTACTAAATACAAAAAAAATATAAAAATTCAATATATTTTTGTATTTTGTTGTATTCAATGATTTTTTTTTTTTTTTTTTAAGATTTTTGTATAAATTTTATACTTTAAGCATATTAAGATTTAGTGAATCTAAAAGTGAAAATTATTTATAAGTCTTATTTGAAAGACTTATTTAATGTGAAATCCTATAAATATTCTTTTAGTGTTAAAGTCCTATTTAAATAGGAATGTGTTCCATAAGGTCCTATGAATTGTAAATGAATGATATTAGTGTACTATTATATCTCTAATTTGTTTTCATATTGTACTTTATTTTGTCATTCATCATATCACGTTTGGAAAGGTTTTTAGGAAAAACAAGTCTATAGGCAATGACCGTGCGAGTTTTTTTGGCCTTGATTACAGGATTCTAGTACATTTTCAAAATGTTGCTTAAATGGATATGGATATTGTCTATGATATGATGAAGTTTGAGGGTTGTGTGTTGATAACTTCGATAAATTTCGACTCCAATCGGGAAGAGGTATGTTTTTTTTTTTTTTTTTTTTAATTTTATTAAAGTGTGTTGTTATTTATTGAAGTGTGGATTGTTCATCTTTAATATAGCATTGACATGGCATTGACAATCTATTACACTCATTGATAGGCACACTTTGGCCAATGTTCTGATTGAATTCGTGTATTTGACATTGTGATGGTTGATGCGTTTTGATATGTTCAATGTGTAGGGGGTGTGTATGGGTTCAAGGGTTAGGTTGGGGCTATTTGGTTTTCGTTGTTAATTAAATGTCGAATGTGAACCACGTCGTAGGATGGCAATTGTACATTGGGACCTAAATGATCGTGCTACGATGCATATTACATTTAGTGTGTAATGTTAATCCACATACACTATGTAATATATGATATTTGTTTGTTTGTTCGGTTGTATGTGTATTTGAATGTATGTCGTGTCTTTGTTGTAATCAGTATTTACATACATGTCACACTACGTTGCGCAAAATTATTGGGGATTTGGGTTTGTAATTGAATGTGGATTGAATCTCATCACTCGATGTTGAAGTTACGCTGGGTTGGGGGTGATGGTGGCTCAATACATAGGTTGGGTTAGGATGTTACATGTTACACTTAAGAGGTTACATTATTCATAATTCAACGGTGAAGTATTGGAATGTCACGTTGGGTTTGAGATGAGAAGCATATGGGAATGACGGTGGATTTTGGATGTTACATGTTACATTTATGTTGGGTATGGGATGAGGAACATATGAGAATGTCACGTTGGGTTTGGGAATGTCACAATGGGTTTGGAATGTTACATGTTACATTTATGTTTTGAATTTCAAATTTCCAACCATATAGATATGATCAAAATCTATGGTAATATTAGATTTTCCATACATGGTATTGCTATTAATCAAGTTGTTTTAAATTTCAGAAGCATATGGAAATGTCACGTTGGGTTTGGGGATGTCACATTAGGTTTGAGACATTACATGTTGCATTTACGTTTTAAATTTCAAATTTCCAACCACATAGGTATGATCACAATCACTGGTAATATTGGATTTCTCATATATGGTATTGTCATTAATTAGGTTATTTTGAATTTCAAATTTCTAAACATATAGATATGATCACAATCTATAGTAATATTGGATTTTCTATATATGGTATTATTAGTAATCAGGTTATTAATTAATTAAGATTGGGGATAGATATGTCCACAAGAAAATCACAGGACCTGTTGGGTTATAAGTTTTTTCATAGGACCATATCTTGTATAGGTCTTCCAAATAGAACTTATAAATAATTTACCCAATCTAAAACCTTTAAAAAAATGATTAAAATATTTTTAAAAATCATTAAATATACATGAGTACTAATTTAAAACATAGAAAACTATTTTTGAAAACTTCTAACCAAACAGGGCGATTTATTTTCTTTCATTTTCTTAGTTTAGCTAGTAAAAATAAAAATATTCAGTTCATCTAGCTTAGTTATTCATTCATTTTTTCCTTTTTTTTAAAAAAAAAAAAAAAAAACTTCCCTAAACAAATCTTAGAACCAAACATAATGTAAGAATTAATGTGTAAGTTTTGGGATTAGGAAATAGAGGGTCAAGAAATACTATTATCTCTTGAGGTAGTTAATTTTATGTTTGAGGTTTCCGTACCAGAATCAACTTTAATTACGTTTTAAGATCTTTTGGGTGCTATCAATCTTATTTTGGTTGGGAATGAATAAAGGGAAATTTTCATACACACTCCATACTATATTTCATAATTTTATCACAAGTAGTCATAACAAAATCACAAAAATGCATAACATTGCTCATCCAAAAAAAAAAAAATATATCATAATTTTTTAATTTTTTTAAAATAACCAAAAATTCAATAAACATAACCAACAAATTCAATAAACATAACCAAAAAATTTAATAATAACTAGCACCACACAAATTGGTATACTGCCTTGCGACAAAAAGTAATATGGGTAAAAAAAATTTAACAATAAATCTTTCAACTAAAAAAAAAAATAAACTAGAAATTTATCCAAAATGAAGATAGATGGTTCAAATTCAACTTATGTGTTGTGGATTCATATATAAAATGGATTTAGACCATTCATTTAAGTTCTTGAGTAAATTTATAGGCTAAAGTTATAGATATGTAGCTATTGAAATTTTAATCGCATGAGGTAGTATTAACACCTTGAGTATTTTATGAGATTATGACTTGACTGATTAAAAAATTTGTAGCTCTACAAACTCATAAAACTTACTGTAGTCGTACCTTTTCATTAAAGAGGGTTTGTGGTTGGAGATATTCTTCTTCCTCTTCTTCTTTAGGTCCACAATTGCCATAGAAACTTTTCAGATTCAACAGCTCACGTAATTGTAGAGTACACAGTTTAGGGAAAACGAGAGGCTTATCGTAGGCACCTCCTTCCTTATTAGCTACTACTATTGCTTTCAAGCTGTCACCACCCCATATATATAGTTGTTGGAGACATGGTAGGTTCCTTAGTTTCCAAAAGGATTCTTCCTCTTCTTTGATTGGGTGTTTTAATTGTTTGTCCCCTGCTATCCCTGATATTTTATCTAAATCCCAAATAGCCAAGTACTCCAATGCAGGGAATGCCACCTGCAAATATTAATAGATCAAACTTATGTTCTTTCAATTACCAAACATTGCCAAATCAACAGAAAAGTTACTAAAAAGCAAACCTTTTCACAAAAGAGAGGTTGTGAAGGGTTAGAATTGTTTGCCTCTATTGTTGAAGTGTTCTTCATGCTTGAACAGAAGCTTCTGAGGTTAGGTAAATTCCATAAATACATTTTTTTTAAATGATGAAAAATAATTTCCTCTTCATCTCCTTGTCTTTCATTTCTAATAACTTCTTCCATATTCCCACAGTTTGTGATTTTTAGATATTGGAGTTGCACAAGGCCTCTTGCAACGGAGACGGAGAATAGAAATGTAAATCTACATCTTTTAACAACTAATTTGCACAAGTTACAAAAAGGCCGTGGTGGACTTTGTGGCTGAGCTTTTAGAAACATTTCTGGTGTGCCAAGAAGATGTTCAACATCATTACATTCTTTAACTTTAAGAAACTTTAATTCAGAAAACCCTGTTCCATCTTCGTCATGAAGTAGAACCTTTTTCATATTTTGAAGGCTAAGTATCTCAAGGTTCCTTAATCTCCCCAATAGAGCTAACCCTATGTCTATCTTCAGTCGGCCATTTAAGCATAACATCCGAAGCTTAACTAATGTTGGAAGTGATGATGGGAGGCTCTCTAGAGGAATTTCAGTCAGATCCAGGACTTCAAGATTGTTTTCCATTCCATTGAAAAAATTGTTTGGAACATCTGTTCGTGAGCAGTCATGGTTGCTCTTCAACACCAAGGTATGGAGTCCTCTACATTCCAACTCATTGGGAAGCTCGCAGATATTTGTGGTGAACCTTAATGACATTGCCGAGTAATGTTCATATGTGCCCTTCTCTGGCCACTTTTTGATATCATGATTCACTAGATATCCTTTCTCATCTTCCGCGATTGATATAGCAACATCTCGAATAACATCATGCATTTTGACCCTATTTTGGCTTCTGCCATCTAACAACAAACAAGATGATTTGAGCCCATCAACCAATGTAAGTACTCTGGCTCTAATGTCTTCAACTGTATTTAGGTGTATTTGATCAAGCAACCTCATCCCGATGCTGTATCTCACCAAGTCCTCAATGGAAATCTCAGCATCTTCGTAAAACAGAGAGCAAAGCATGAAGCATGACCGTGCATCCTTGGGTTCTAAAAAATCATAGCTCAACTTTAAGGAGGAGAACAATTTTGGATCAACATCCACTATAGCCCTCAGCTTTGAATTTTTCAGCTGTGTGTGTGCATCTATCCATGCATAGTTGTTCTTACCTTTTAATGCTGCTGCAACTGCACATATAGCAACTGGCAAGCGTCCACATTCATTACACACGTCTTCTGCTGCAGGGGGTATTCCAGAGTTAACTGAAATTTCAGCCATCTTCGTAAATAGGCTCCATGCTTCTGTGTCTGTTAACACTTCGATCGGGAAAACTTTCAGTTCATTAGACTTTTGCATCATTTGGCACACACGTTGTTTCCGTGATGTTATCACAACTTTGCAGACCATGTTACTACCATATGTAAAAGGAATTCCAATTTCTGGCAAGTTAATAAGTGTCTCATTGTTGCCACCATCTGTAGTAGGAATTCCAATCTGTGCCAAATCAAGTGGCTCCCAAACGTCGTCCAAAATTACAAGGTTTTTTCGCCCATTGCTCAATCTATTCATTAGTTTACCTGCTCTTCCAAACTCATCTAGCTTTAGTCCTAGTTGACTTGCGAGTTCACCTTGAACTTTTTCCTTTTCCACAACTTTGGACACAGTTGTCATGGCAACAGAATCAAAAAGCCTATTTCTCTTTGCTAGTTGGAGAACCTCTTCCACCATTGTTGTCTTGCCAACACCACCTGGTCCGTAAATGCCAATCATTTTAATGCTTGGATCTTCCAATGTTTTCATGATCTCTTCAAAGATGCGTTTCCTTGAATCAAATGCTTCATATTTTGCAGAGAATGTGAATCCAGAGTCTGTGAGAGGTGCGCGGTGTGACATTGGGCATGTCATAAACTTGGTGCCCTCCTCTTTTAGTCTAACAACACGAGCAGTCTTCTTTTCGGACTCCTTGCCTAGCCAGTAACGCCAATATATATTTGGACATGAGCATTTGAAGCACCACTTGTTTTCCCTTACCATGTCTAGTAGGAACACCTCGACTTCTGCTTTCATTCCATAGGCAGACAATAGCCACTGCCTAACATCATTCTCAACAACTCCTCCATCGTCTCTGGCTCTGTGGGCACTTCCATCGATCCTTCTCCATTCATCTTCAAGCCCTATAATTTCATCTTCAAGTTTTTGAATGTTCTTCTTGTAGTGAATCACATAGCCAACGTGAGACCTGCCAGTTTTGCAGGCTTTTAGGACACCGTCTGAACATAACATTTTAGTGATTTCGCCCAAACCAATCATTTTGGTCTCTTTTTTGTCAATTGCTGAAAACAAAAGCGCACAACGTTGATAATAGGAAAATAAAGTTCATGAGGGTTTTGCTAAGTTCATTTTTGTTTTGAGCCCTGCTACTCACAGAAAAGAAAAGAAGCTCTACTTGCCAAATTTCCTAGTTCTCACTTGGTTAGATTTAGTTTGGTTTCTAAATTTTTAAAACCGCAAAGACTGATTCAATTTTTAATTCACCTCAAAACTGAAATTAATCAGTCAGTAAATCTACAAATAACATAATATAGAAAGGTAATTTTTGTGATTTGAGAAGGGTGGATGATATTTTTTTGGTAATTCATTTTTTACTATTTTATATAATTTTAGAGCTTTAATTTAATTTTATTGTTTGTAATGTTAGATCTAGAAAGCAAACAATTAATTTGAGAGAATGTGGTAATGTATTTGACCTGTAGCCTGTAGGTGATCTTTTGCAGAGAAGATAATGAGAGGAGTAGAAGATCCTCAGCTCAGTTGTAGTAAATTGTTACAACCGCATAAGATGAGTTCTGATGCTCAATGGGACCAATTCAACTTTAATGAATGAGGATTTTTAACATTAAAATTTACCTGCAAATGTGAGAGTAGTTCAACTGTTAAAAACTTGCAGCTCTACTAACCCTTTTTTGGAACTCTGCTTTAAGTTCAAGAAAAGTGAATTTAACAAAATAAATAAATAAATAATCAAGAAAAAAAAAATTAGAGATTTTTAATTTAAGGTTCTTGATATTAAGATTTTATAAAATAAAATGTGCACAATATTTTCATAATAGTTATAGTCTCAACATTTTTTACAAAGAAATTTTAGCTCTTCAAAAAGAAATTTAACAGAGAAATTTCAACTCATCAAAGAAATTCATCACAAAGAAATTTGCGACGAGCTAAAATTTCTCTAATAATATTATTGAGAAATCTTAACTAATAAATATATATATATATATATGTGTGTGTGTATGTGTGTTTGTGTCTGTGTATATTAGACCTCTTCTACTATCAAAAGTTGGAGGAGAATGCTTTACTAATTTTCTTAATATTTTATACTTATAGATGATAAAAGTTAAACAATATAAAATATAGATACAACTATAAATATCTATAAAACTTTATTAGAAAGATGGTTAAAAATTGATTTTTTGGCTTTTTTTTTTTTTTAAATGTGTAAAAAATGTGAGAGGTGATGTGACGTAAAATGAATTAAAAGTTGGGGAAGGGTTAACAAGGGCTACTCTTCCCAAAAATTTATCCAATCCAACACTATCTTATCTGCCAAAATCAACAATTGCCTAGTGTAAGGGGATGTTTGGGGTGTGCTAAATAAGTGCACTTTGTGTCTTTTTGGACTAAAAAATTGAGAAAAAAATATGGATGTTTGGGTTAACTTTTTGACTTTTTATGAAAAAATGTGTATTAAAAAATTGTATAAATTAGTGTGTAAGGAAAAATTAAGATTGGGAGTTGTACATCCGTAATTGTTGGCTTTTGGTAAATAGTGTTAATTTTTTAACTTTTTGAGTAACTTTTTGGCTTTTTATGGACTTGCCAAACTTGGCCTAAGTAATTTATGGATCCCGTTGTCTAAGGCCTCGTTTGGCAACCTTCAATTTCAGTCAAAAAATTAAAAAGTCATTATAAGTTGTCATATTATTCTCTTTATTTTTTACACATTTTTTTATAAAGAGTTAAAAAATTACTAAAATAACATATTTCTAAACGAGACCTAAGTTAAAAAAAAAAAAAAAAATCTACAAATCAAGATGAGCTCAAGTGGGCCATCGGACACAGGTCCACCCCTAGTTGTCCATGATCATTTAAATAATCATAATTTCTTTTTCGGTTTATCATCAATTTTTTTTTCTTCTATTTATTCTATTAATAAAATTTTTTACCAAATAAATAATTATAATTTTCCAAATTATATAAATAATTCATATTTTAAGTAATTTCCATGAGTGTATTTGTTTTGTAAGAGCATCTCCAACGGTGAATCAGATTTTTCATCAAATCTGAGTAAAAAATGACTCATTTCACCAAATCTGATAACAGATGCTCCAACGGTTCACTTTTCACCAAATCTGTCCCGGGACAACCGGGTGGTCAACCGGCCGGTCGACCGGTGAGAAGAAATTTTTTTTTTTTAATTGTCTGAACCGTTTTTGTTGAACTTTCTGAACTTTTTTCGGGACGACCGGGTGGTCGATTGGCCGGTTGACCGGTTAGGGAATTTTTTTTTTTATGAACTGTTTTTGAACTGTTTGAATCTTTTACTAGTTGACCGGTTGGTCAACCGGCCGGTCAACTGGGTGGTCGACCGGTTGGTATCACCCCAACGGTCAGTAACAGTGATTTGGTGAAATGCTTCGCCTGTTCTCAGTTTGATGGAATGTTTGGTGAAATCTCATTTTGATATCGATTTGGTGCAACCGTAGTTTGATGGAATGTTTGGTGAAATCTCATTTTGATATCGATTTGGTGCAACCGTTGGAGCATCAAACAGTAACATTTTCACCAAATTTTAAATTTGATACTGGGTTTGATGAACCGTTGGAGATGGTCTAATCCCCTTGAAGGTTGTGAATTAGATGAACTCTTAAATAAAATATTAAAAAATAAGAGAAGTTACAAACAAAAAAAAACAATTTCCAAGATTTGAATAGTGGAACGAAATAAATCTTGTATTTTTAATTTTGTTGATTTAAATTCTAATCTTTTAATTTGTTTTTAATCTAAATTATTTATCTATTTTTCTTAAATAAATTATCAAAAAATATATATATTTTTTAATCATTAAACTCATTGAAAATATATAATTTAGACATTTTCTGTACACCTACATTAAATTTAATGCCTAAAACATATTTTTCTCCATCAAATTTATTTAATGAAAATAGAAAATAATTTAAATTAAAAACAAATTAAAAGATTAAAGTGAACTTTTTTTTTTTTCTCCAAAAGTTTATTAAAAAAAAAAAAAACAAGAAACCGCAAAATAATTTCTGAAAAACCAAACTTCAGTCACACTTTCCGTTGCTCCCAATTACTGTTATTCACTCCAAGATCAAGAAATAAAAGGCGGGAAAATAATTACACACAACAAGAACAATAACAGAGGAAGAAGAAACAGACAGATCATTCATTAACCATGTACCAAAACAATCTTGTTTTAAGAAGAACAAATATGAAGATTGATTGTGTTTTTAAAAATTAGTGGCTGAAGTATAGATCTAAACTCCAAACTCTCATCAGTAAATAGAGTGATCAAAATCTAAAAAGCGAATGATAAGAATAACATCTACAGTAAAAAGAAAAGAAAATAATATTTATTACCTTATTAGCTAACAAAATTTGAAGAGTTTGGGATGACATTCAGATCCATCCAGAAGAAGCAGATGAGAGAAGACCAATAAAAACTTATCAACAAAGTCCCCGTTTGTTTTCTGAGTTGAGGCTTGAGATCAGTAGTGAGGTCGGATTCACAATATCACGGTTGTTTGCAAAATAGCTCTGGCATTATAATTTTATTTTATTTTTTTGAGTGGACTATTTTGCTTTTGGGAAGTCATCCTACATATAAAATGACATACATTGACAAATTTTGAAGGGTAAGGTCAAGTTTGGGAAGTTATCAAAAAATTAAAAAGTTATTCAAAAAGTTAAAAAGTTATTATTATTTATCAAAAGTCAAAAATTACAGCCGCATAACTCTCGATCTTAATTTTTTCCTACACACTAAGGGTTGGTTTGGGGTGTCCTAAAAAAGTGCACTTTTTGTCTTTTTTACGAAAAGATGTGCAGAAAAGTAGAGAGGTGATGTGATGGAAAAAAGATAAAAAGATAAAAAGATGGATTATATAGTCTATGCCAAACAAGGCCTAATTTATATAATTTTTTAATATACATTTTTTCATAAAAAGTCAAAAAGTTAACCCAAATAATCATATTTTTTTCCTCAACTTTTTAGTCTAAAAAGACAAAAAGTGCACTTATTTAGGACATCCCAAACAACCCCTAAATTATGCTTTGACCCTCTAAAGTTTTATCTTTTTTTTTCTTTGGTTATTTAAGTTTGATTTTTTTCACTTTGACCTTTTATATTTACAATTTTTCTCACTTTGGGCTTTTAAATTTGATTTTTCTCACTTTGACCATTTTATGTTTATAATACATTTCACTTTACTTTTAAACTAACTTCCATTCAAAAAACTAACAGAATTTGCCGCATCATCAACCCATTAACTTCACGTGTAATGTAAAAAATTCACTTAAAATGCAAAAAATGAAATGGAGGCAAAGTTGGTGGTTTGATTCTTGCAGTCACCAATGTTGACAATATATATACATATATATATATATATATATAGAGTCGCGTTACATGTCTCAAATATTGAAACGTAAATTTGTCTCGAATTTGTTTAATCGGTAATTCGGTCGATTGTTCGACAAAGAGGCTGATAATCACGATCAACAAGGTGATAATCACGATAAATAAATACTTCACCCGATCGTCCGAATAATTGTTTGACCAGTCAATCGATGATCATAAATTCACGCCATTCGCTCTTGAGGCTCTCGACGGCTGAACCATTAGCCGTAAATATATTGGTGGTTTGATTTTTGCAGTCAATGTTGACAAAATTCAAATGGAGACAAAATATATATACACATATATTAATTAGGTATGGAGGTCCGTGCCTTGCACGGCGAGTTGCACATTTTATAAGTTTTTTATTAAAAGTCTGATTTTTTTTAATTTTAAAATAGTAGTTTTTTTTTTCCTTTTTATTATTTATTAATCCATTTGAATTTGGGGTGGCTGCAAAAATTAAACCACCAAAGCGTAGTCGACATTGTCAAATATATATAAAACTAATACATACCCGTGCCTAAAGACACGGTTAAAATATTATTTGAATGAAAATGTAATTGAATGTAAAAACTAATACATACCCGTGCCTAAAGACACGGTTAAAATATTATTTGAATGAAAATGTAATTGAATGTAAAATTATAAGTAAATGAAATAGTAAAAAGTAAACACATAAATGATACATAAAATTCAAGCACAACAAAAGTATAAAATTTTAAACAAACAACAAAATGTAAATCCCATAACACAAAAACATATAATAAAAATCAAACGAAATACGTCAGCCAGTGCTCTGTAATAAATAAACAAATTAAGCACACCAGTCAATATTCTGCAATAAAAAGAAAATGCCAAATAACAAATTAAGTACACCAGCCAATGTTCTATAATACAAAAAGAATGCGAAACAACAAATTAAGCACATCAACCAATATTCTACATGAAAAATCTAGAAATCCCCTAGATGTTGATTTGTGGTTATGTATCAATTTTAAGCAGAATATAACAATCCCAATCAAACAATTAAGACAAAACGACACAACGATTTTACGTGGAAAAACCACAATTGGACACCTCCAACTGTGATTAAAAAACCACGGGCAACAGCCACAAAAACAATCCACTAAGAAGATTTAAAGGAATTACACCGATATACTCTCAATAACCTAGCGAATCCACGCCTAATTAAACCAACCTCTATGTGCCTCTTCCAACCCCGTCTTCACCTCGGAATTGTCTTTACGATGAGCCACTCCAGAATCCACCGAAGCTTCAGGCTCGAATTCTCCAGAATCCACCGAAGAACAACTCTCTCTTTTGTAGAACAAATAAAACCTTTGATGTACTCTGTTTAGACCATAAGTTGAATACTCAATAAAAACATCAAAGAAAACTAACAAAATTTCCCTAGATATAAACCTTAGAATCCAAAAATAAGATCTGGAGGACTTATTGGAGTAGTCTAGTTTTGGGAGAAAACCAACTACTTATAGAAAACCAAAAGTAATCCTAGATTTGGAAGAAATTCCAATCCTTATCGAAATCCAGAAACTGTGTTCGCGATCTCCGCTTGAGCGCCCAACAGCCCGCTCGAGCGGCTCCAGGAAAATATGCGTGTGATATAACAGAGGTCTGCTCAAGCGCTATAGAACCCGCTCGAGCGCAAAATTACACCATCCAGTATTTTTACAGACCTGACAAACTTCTGAAACCCAGCATTCTCCGCTCGAGCGCGGGTATGTCCGCTCGAGCAGATAGGCAATTTTGAATGCATTTTTGCATTTTGCTTCGGGGACGCTGCCCCTCGACCCCGCCTGGGCGCTACCCCAGGCCCGCCAAGGGGCACTGCCCCCTAGACCCCCGCGAGCTGACCGGGCAGCTCGATCCCCGTCATAATCAGCGAAGTGGCAATCTTGAAAGCATTAGCATCACAAACTTCTCTGAAAAGGCACAATTCGGGTTGGATTCGCATCTAAACACTCATAGCCTCACTGAAATAAAAGTGCGAAAATAAATACAACTGAAAGGAGTTTTGTCAAACGGGATTGCTAAGAATAAAACCTAACACTACAATAAAAAAAATGACAAATAACAAATTAACCACAATAATCAGTGCTCCAAATTTACATGGCATTGTGCAAGTAGTATGTCAATTTTATAGTATATGGCACTGTGCAAGTAATATGTCAAAAAACAAAAAATGATCGAGGTTCATGCTCCAAAACAAATATTTCAAAGAAATATACGGTGTTTTGAAAGTTTAAAAAATAATGTAAATAAGAATATACGGTGTTTTGAAAGAAAAAAAATCTATATAATTAAATTGGGCCTACCTCTCGAATCCTAGATGACATTAAGGTCACGTTCATCATGGATGACAACATTAGCATGTCTTTCCATAAGAAATTGAACCTATAAATACAAAAGAATTATAGGTAAAAAAAAATTAAAAATTTATATATCTAAGAAAATGAGAAAAAGAAGTCAGTATTACAGTTCGGCATAGGTTTCCATCCATACGTAAATTATAAGAAAAGATCATTTTGTTATAAGGAAATTAGATTAAAAAAATCGTGAAAAGAAAAGAAAATTAACTTCAACTTATAAGAAATATGTATTTTTTTTTTCAAATAAATATAAAAGAAAACAATTTACGTGACTAAAAATAATAATGTTGTCCATAATTAGAGGTTGAAGGTCAATGGTGTCTCAACCTGAAAGTATTTGGTTATGTAAATTTGACAAAGATAACTGTAAGGCAAAATGAGGTTTAATAATTGTCATAAAGAAAAATTAATCAACACAAAATTAACAACCTCCTAACATATTTTAGTTAACAACCCACTTTAAAAAGTTCGTTTATGCATGAATATCACAGATGGAGAAATTGAACTATCTAAAGGCACAGTGTAAATTATGTTAGAATCAAAATGTAACTATAAGTTATACACATCATGTTAAAATTTGTAAAGTCTATAGTATTTTTTTATTTTTGATAGACACTGGAAAAATATAAAGAAATATTATTCTTCTTGAAGAACTTTTAACAATTTTAGTAGCAAATCGGATAATAAAATATCAAAATTAATTTCAAAGAGAGGGTTACAATCAAGATGAGAAGAGTAGGTACATAAACAGAGAGATAAGATTTTTACCTTGGTGTTAAATGACTTTTGAGAGAAGAAGTGAAAAAAAATGAAGAATAAGAGGTATGTAAAGTACATAATAAAAGGTATGTAAAGTACATAATAAAAGGTATGCTCGTGCCTAATGGCACGATGTAAATAATATTGAGATCAAAATGTAGTTGAATAGAAATGTAATTTATTGAAAAACATACCAAAAACTTAAGACATTGAGAAATATAAAGAAATATCATTTTTAAAACACTTCCAACAATTTTTTTGCTACCACACACTCTGTAGAACTGAATTAAAGATAACCACCCCTAGGCACAGATATATATATTTGTTGTTTAATCATAAATATTACGTTTTCATTATTCATTCGTTACCAAATAATACCAGCCAAAGTTATTTTATATCTATCAATACTTTACAATAAATAAATAAAAAATGTACTAAACACCAACTGAAGCATTCCAGTCAGTGATATACAATCTCGAAAAAAAGAATTCAAAATTAAACAACAAACACTGCACCAGACAGTGCTCTGCAATTTTAAAAAATTAAAATTAAAAATAAATACCAAATAATACACACCAACCAATGCTCTGCAATAAAAATAAACAACAAACAATGCACACCATCCAGTGCTTTGCAATACCAAACAATTACTAAACACCAAATGAAGCGCACCAGCCCGTGCTATGCAATCCTGAAAAATAGAATTCAAAATTAAATAACAAACAATGCACACTAGCTAGTGCTCAGCAATCTAAAAAAAAAAATTAAAAAAAAAAAATTAAAGTGAAACCTTATAGAAGAAGAGATTCAAGACTTTTCGAACTTGAATATGAGACTGAAATTGTCTTAAGCACCTGTCACTTGGAGAAAATATAAAATTTTATTAGAAGGAACTTCTAGAGGGAAAAAGTTGTGTATTTAAAAAATATCTATAAAAAAAAACACCTATGTTTCAAAAAACTTATTTTTTAATATAGAAGTGAATGTCTCTATTTAATTAGATAAACCCAAAATAGCACTGGAATAACAATTTTGTCTCAATATCTTACCATGTTGTGACCAGATGTACTGGAAGACAAATTTTATGGTAAGATGTTTTATGTAAATTTTCATAATATCTCTATTTAATTAGATGTCTAATGTAAATTTTATATATGTTAGGGTTCAAGCACGTGATTAGGGTTCATCCTAGAGCACATGAAATAAACAAAATGGGTTCAAGCACTGATTCTCTCAAGTAGTTAACAATCAACAGTTAAGAACCTGAAATGTCCGAGAATATCAATTTAAATTTAGATAGGAATTTGAAAAGGAAAAAGAAATGATGAGGGAAATATAAAAATTATGATTCAAACACAACCTTTCATACCTAAGCAAAATTATTTTTGTTGATGAAATGGTACCAATCCAATCTTAGATTAATAGGCTCTTTTCAAATGCATGCTCTTTTCAACTATCAATTAGTAACCACATAAATGTGCCAAAAAGCATGAAAATCATTTCTATGAACATATAAAGAACCAAACCAAGTTGAAGGTAGTAAATAGCAATTAACCGCAATGACTGTTTCAACCTTCCATACTAAGTGACAATTTTTTAATATGAAAAATCCATTCATAGATAAAGACTTATCTCATTTCAGAGTAGAAAAACAAATAGAAGTCACCCATTCATAGAAACACATTTCATTGAAAAAGATTTATCTCATCCCATAGTAACCCATTTCATAAATCAAACAATTTTTTTCAACCCATTTCATATTCATATAATTGAAATCAAAACCATAAAGAAACACAAACATTTATGCCCAACTCAAGGAAAAAAAATTCAATCAACACTACATAAACAAACCTGCTTAAATGGTAGCTAAAATGACGTATGAAAAATAATAGGAAACTAATAATTAGACCAAGCAACCATATGACAAAACAAATGTTTTGCAATAAGAAATGAGTATATATGTTTTTATCATTTATCATTTTCAGTAACTTAGAAATGACAATATTAAAATGGGTTAACATGGTGCATTGAAATGCTATGACCAGCAGCTGCAAAAAAATAAAAAAATAAATAATAAATAAATAAATAAATTTGAAAAATCAAATAGCTCCAACAATTCAAATCCTCCCATAAACAAAATATAAAACCAACCCTTTTGGATCCATTTGGTTTGCTCATGGGAAGTAGCCAACCCACTACCAAAAAAAATAAAAATTAAATTAGATTAAAAAAGCAAACTCTTCACTTGGCAAATCAATACAGCAAACGCTAACGAACTTAATTTTCCATCATCTACAAATCAATACAGCCCAAAAACCCCCATTTAGACCTACCCAAAAATCCAAATCACCCAGTCATATTCATTTTGCTTCCAACCTTCAACTGAAAATTGTGAATACGTCTCAATCACCCCCCGCAGAATTGCCAAAGCAACAATACAATTCATAAGACTATTGACACCATAGGTCCATAATCATGTTTATATCAGCAACCTTTACATGAAGAAAAACAATACCTGCTCAAAATAGAGGAACCCCACATAACATAATTTCGCTTCAAAACCTTCGGGGCCATATAGTATGGACTCCCCACAATCTTTGAAAACTTCTCCCCTGAATGAAGATGTAAAGGAAGTTTAAAAAATCATCAAAGAACCCACTCAAACACCATAACATTCTCAACTAAAATATTCAAAGTGACCAATTAAATCAAGAATAACAAATGCATGGAAATAATCAGAAGAATGTCTAATCATTGCCCAAAACATACACCAAGGAATAACAAATGCATGGAAATAAAG
>NW_021025913.1:1947709-1963081 GCF_004153795.1 Camellia sinensis | reverse complement strand
CGCTTTAATGGCACAGATTCTTGAGTTGGGTTGTGCAGTTTGTTCCTCAGGAACAAATTACCTCATCTTGAATGGGGGTTTGAACTATATTATCTTGAACAACATGTTCTGGTTGAGATCCGAAATTACGTCTCGAGCAAATGACAGGTAAGGAACCTGTGATTGGATCAAAGTAGTATAGGAAGTGGGATTGGATAACTCCCTGCTTCTCCTCAAAGACAATTGTCTCTAAACTGGATTTTCTCCCCCCAAACTCAACACCCTCAAAAAATGTTGCAATTCCCGTTTTTTTCTCAAATATTGACCTATTTGTGGGATCGTAAAACTGAACCCCGTGAACGTTCAGTATAGGCCAATAAAGTAGCTGCTAATCGGTTTTAAGTCAATTTTCGTTTCATAAGGTTTATAAGGCCTCTCCTCAGAGACACCCCACACATCATGCAAATATTTTAGACTAGGCTTTCGCCCAAACCCAAAGCTCATAAGGTGTTTTACAACTGGTTTAAGTTGGCACCCGATTTAAGATATAAGTGCTGTCTTTAGAGCGCTCACCCCAGGAGGACTCTGGTTAAAGTAGAATGACTGATCATACTTTTACCATATCTTAAGAATCCGGCTTCGTCTCTCAGATACACCATTCATGCTAAGGGATCCTGGCATGGTTTATTGGGTGGACGATTCCACATTCCTCCAGGTATTACTTGCAAACGGCTCCTGGAGTTGTTCACGCTAAGTCCATCATATCTGCCATAGAGTTCACCACCACGGTCAAACCCTGACACTTTAATCGTTTATTGAGTTGTAACTCACTTCGGCCTTAAAAATGTTTTTTGAAAACGTCCAAAGAACTTGTGATAAATACCCATATCTGGAATAGTCCGTCATGAATGGTGATAAAATATTGTTGACCATTTCCAAGACGCCATAGGGAATGGGCCACAAATGTCACGTATGAATTAATTCTAAGACATCTGTAGTCCTATGGGTCACCATATTTCTTTATTTGGCTGTTTTCCCTTGATAACCACAACACAGACATCAAAACTGAATAATCAAGAGAGTCCAAAATTCCATCAGACACAAGGCGCTCAACTCTAGATTAGAGGATGTGACCTAGGCGTTTGTGCCAAATAAGGCTGAATTTCCTTAATTAATTTACACTTGTACCATCGTGATTCCACGTAAAGTTGCATTAAAGATGCAATAGTTTCGAGCAAATATAGATTATCAAACAACTTAAGAAACCAGTACCAACAACATGGAATAAATAGACATACTAAACTTCATCTAATTCCAAAAAGACAATAATATCTCAATTTGTCCATACAGAACAGAAATTAAATTTCGTTCTAAAGACGGTACAGACAAAGTGTCTAACTAAATCCAAATAATACAGTTTTCAGCTAATAACTAAAGTGCGCTATTGCCTGCACTTCTATTGATCTTGCATACCCACAAAGATGTATCTTTCAGCATCAGTTGGCTTTCGTAGTTCAGGCACGCCTGCAAGAAACATATGTTGAGTAGTAGCACCAGAATCTACCCACCAAGTGTTTCTGGTAGCTGAAGCTAACATTATTTCAGAACAGACCAAAACATTGAAATGTACCTTTCTGTTACACGACCAGGCCGACGTATTTGGGCACAATCTTCTTCTGTGTCGAGCTTGCCACAAAGAAAACAACATGCATGCACTTTCTGTTTCTTTGGTTCCGGACCCTGAGGAATAGCAAACTTCCTTTCCCTTATACTTTCCTTTGCCCGTATGCTTGGAGGTGCTGGCCAGATTGAGCAACGTTTCAGTCCTTTCTTGCTTCAATCTCTCTTCCTTTCACACAAAATGAATGAGCTCAATTGAGAGTCCATTTCTCCTTTCTGGCACGTCATAACTGACCTTATAATTGGTTTAAATGTGGCAGGAGAGAGATGAGAAACTAAATGCACGAGCAATCATCAGATACGGTCGAGCTTTAGTGGCCTTAAGTTTTGAAGCAAGATGAGACATTTCCAATGATGTACTTGCGGAAATTACCTTGCCTTTATACTTTATTGAAATCCAAGCTTGCAAAAGCGTGCTTGTTTCAGCCTTATCGTTTTTTATGCAAAACGCTTTGAAATTTCTGAAAGAAAATTCACCGGGCAACAGAACATCCTCTGTTATTGCACCCCGAAAAACTTCTGGAAATCCCACGCTTCATGATCATAAGAGCTTAGCCTGTTGAACGATCCCCACTTTTCAAAGTAACTGTTTCCTCAGGAGTACTTTTTGCAATGAAGCATTCGGTTTGGCATCCTTAATGGCCAAGTCTATGTTCCATTACAGCCAGAAGAACATCAATATGTTCTCTTTCCAGTCTTAAAGTTTGTTCCATTTAACATTGGAACATTGTTTCATGTTGGCAGAGATTGAAGTAGTCGACATGTAAGCTGAATAGAAAAGAAAAAATAAAAGGAATAAACAATTATGCTCACATTAAGTACCAACAGATAATCTCTAAATAAATTAAATTTAATGACAACATCTCAAGATACCTGAGCACAACATTAATCATCTAAGCCCTTGGTAGTGATATTAACTGTAAGTGGTAATTCTTGTTAATGATTCAAACATTGACAATAAGTATGTCAAATTCAAAATCTATTTTTGATGGATTTATTATTCAATTAGGTTTTCTGACAATTTGACGACATGTTTATCACCCAAAATGTGTGGTAATTCTGCCAAGTCTTATCTTCTTTGGACCGATAAATACCCCGCATGCGATACACAAATGACTTAAAACATGCCATATAAAAAACAATCTAGACAAGAGAGATCACTTTGTGACCATCTTGTTGAAATGACTTATATTGAAGAATGTTAGAAATTAATTTCTTACGACATTGTATGAATTATCATTAAATTTAAAAAGTTTCTAATTGTGACCCATATATGTTTATTAATCTGCAGCAATTCCAATTTATTATATACATATAATAATAGAATTGACGGGGTCAAAAAACAAATAGTTTTTTTTTTTTTTTTTTTTTTTATGATGTTCAAAATTAAACCAAATCAAATCGCTAAGATATATCTTACTATATATATATATAATACATGATGTTCATCATTTGAGAGGGAAAAAAAAAAAACTGCCCACCGAATCATTTTACAATTCCAGAACAGATTGCATTTTCCACAGAACCAAAACAAGGAAAAAACAGAATTTACATCCAGTAAGAAAATTCAGAATTCTGATTCAGGAAAAAACTTAAATAGAATGAATAAAGCATATCAATTCTGTAAGAACATGATATGCATGCTCTGATACCAATTGTCAACATAAAATTCAGAACATTAAAACTTACCACTTTGGATCATTTACCATGTGTATTATCAAGAAATCAAGACAAAATGACCTACCTAATCCATTGATGACATGTTAAACGGAAGCGTGATTATCAATGAACTCTTGTTTGTTATGTTATTGCGGCTTCTAATCTTTTCCCCTTTGTGCCTTATGTTTCTCCTTTGGAGAGGATTTAGAAAAAAAAAATGGCAGTGTTCTTTCTCAATCACTTGGGAAGGAATAGGGACCATAACCTTTTAAAGGTTGTAATTGGTTTTCAAAACTGTAAGGTTGTGGAAGTTCAAAAGGAATGAAAATCAACTTTAACCATTATTGGTTTTAATTTCTATTTATTGGTTTTCAAAATTGAAAGGTTGTGGAAGTTCAAAAGGAATGAAAACCAACTTTAACCATTATTGGTTTTAATTTCTATTTATTGGTTTTCAAAACTGAAAGGTTGTGGAAGTTCAAAATGAATGAAAACCAACTTTAACCACTATGTTTTAATTTCTATTTCTGTCCCTCATAGAAATAGAAATTATACAACTAGTATCTACACATTAGGCCCATAACACATATACCCTTAAGCCTATTAACTAAATTGAATCACTTAAATTGTAGGCTTCTTATAAATGATAACACCACATTTAATTATGTGGTCCCATTGAGACATTATCCAACATAACATTCTCAACTAAAATATTCAAAGTGACCAATTAAATCAAGAATAACAAATGCATGGAAATAATCAGAAGAATATCTAATCATTGCCCAAAACATACACCAAGGAATAACAAATGCATGGAAATAAAGGAACTTTGGGTTCTTTTGCTTAAGGCCCAAAACAACAGTCAAATGAAAACATACACCAAAGAAAGGAAAGGAAAGGAAAAATGAAAATAAATATTGGCCAAGGAAAAAGAATAAAAGACATGAAAGAGAAGCTCAGACTTCACCATTCAAAAATCCATGCATAACACAATTCTAGTGAAACATAACATGATTAAAGATATAAAGGAAGACATCATACCAAGGAAAGATATACGCCCTGTTTGTTGGTAAATGGTAGCACCAATTTACAAAACTCATCCATGCCATGATGGGTATAATTAACCAGTAATCAGGGAAAGATCGATTTAAAATGCTTAGAAATCGGATTATCTATAGAGGCCTCTTAAATGCTCACATGAAAAATCCATATGAAAAAACTCATTAACAATACTGTAACCCATATGAAAATCAACCAAAATTTCCCAAAATTTCAGCAATTTTTTAATAAAAAAAAACACTAAGGATAGCGAAAAGTGATTGATAGCATGTTGGTTATTAAGTGAGGATAGAGAAAAGTAGATAATATAAGGAATAAAAAATGCGAACATGATCTCTTGCTATTAGAGAGAGAAGGGAGGTTAACCAATGACCCGTACCTAAAAATAATATCACAACACATACAAAGTTTGAACTATCCATCACAAAGATATAATTCTAATTACTTTCACATAATTCAACATATCACTAAAACTAACATCGAAAAATTGTTTGTAGTATGATGTGTTTTTGTGCTCGAAACTTTGGTACAACAATTATGTTAAATAAACACAAAAAAAAAATGTGGACAAAAAAACAATGCATACAACAACACAACTATAAAAAGAACACACATACAACAACATGCATGAGAAAGAATAAGACATGAATTGGAACTAATTAAAAGGAAGCTACCATCCATCTATTGAACCTCAAATATCCAAGTAGATCATTTTCAGAGAACTTTTATTTTTTTAACACAAAAAATAAAATAAAATAAATAAATACAAAGTGAATAGCTGAAACAAAAAAGAAAAAGCCATCAATCACCAAGAATTTGCCTACAACATTTAAGAGGGTACTTCACCAACATTAAGGGTTGAAAGTGAAACCACCTTCTTCTTCACTTATGAGGTACCATTATGCATAGTCATCCAATTAAAAGTATAACGCAGGTTTAAACTACTTCAAGCATAAAGTAAGTTTATGCCATCACTCATTACTCCAGGATGACTAACTAATAACATAGATGGTCTATTGAATTAATTTAGTTCCAAAACCAAATATTTGAAGAAAAAAAGAAACGGCCAATTAGCTTAAAACTGGCTCTTGTTACTCTAGACCTCTTTACTATTTTCTTTTTTCAAATTCTTTCTAGACCTCATTGAGCCAATCTCAGCATTATTAATAGTCTTACATAATAACTGGCAAAGCTGAAAGTATAATTTTTTTTTTTATCACAACTTACAATCCTCACTCTAAAAGTAAAATAAAAAAATGAGAGGAGAAGAAGAAGAAAGAGAAAGAAAAAGAAAAAAAAATGAAGAAAGGAAAGAATAGGCTTAGCACCTGTAAAAAATAACAGATGATTTTCACCTAATAAAACTAAAATATATTAAGAGTCACAGGGGTAAAGGGAAGAAGAAAAAAAAAATTGACTCTCACCCATCCAATCAAAATTTTAATTTATTATAATCACATTTGTTTGTCACATCTATGTAGACGTCCCTGAACGTCCCGGAAGGGAATCCCCCCCCGTTCATTTAGGGCTCACTACAGTTCGGACTCAATGTCACGGTTCTGAATCTAATCTCACAATGTGCAATGCAAGACTGATAAATCACCAAAGAGTCCAAATCCGGAAAATCGTTTTGGAAAACAGATTTTTAAGAAAGAAGTGCCAAACATGGACCAAACATGGACTGCTTTGCCAGATACAGAGTCGCCACCTAAATGTTTTATTTTGGGGAAATTTAGGAAACCCTGACTCGTTTGCCTAAGGCCACGTGTCCGTCATCACCAAAGTTGCCTCGACTCGGGAACTTGGGTACGATTGGGGAAGGTCACTTCGTGAGCACCCCCGCTCGCCCGATCAAAGATCGGCCTCTACTAACCATGATATATAGTTTTGAAAACATTATGTGCTCTTATTCTGGTTATTAGCCTAGGTTTACTATGTGATGCGCACAGCATATAAGTATAGACTGGATCGCTTGAATTGGAACGAAACATCTCATGTTTGTTTTGAAAACGGTTTGCTACTTGTAAGTAGGCTAAAATGTGGATTTGCCACCCTCAGATGGGCTTAGAAAACAAGATGATTTGCCACTATCTAGTGGGCTTAAAACTCACAATTGGTGAATTGTTCCAATCCAAATAACCCAACCTTCACCCACAGGCATTCAGGCAGGTATATCACATAAGCACATAGCCTCATGGTAAGCATGCTATCATGGCAGTCACTCACACGTATGCAAGGATGCTAAAGCATAAAACTTACCGAGTACTCCAAGCCAAAACAGAAACTAGTTAGTGAACATGCGTGAACCCTAACTATGCTGAAATGCCTAATGCAACACATGCAAAATGCAACTAAGATAGGCTCGGCTATTCTAAAGATGGCATGCGAAATGCTACAATTAGCAAGTATTCAACTCGGATTTGAAATACAAATGCAGTTAGTATGATGCGCCGAGCCCGGTGCATGCAATACAAATGAATGATGCAAACATGCTATCATAAGTATGCTAATTGAAGCATGCCCTAATCTAACCATCATAAGTTGGAAAATAAAAGGGAGAAAGACATGGGATTGGAAGACATACATCACACTCACGCACACTTATTACAACATTGTGCCCTTGCTCGGAGGGTCCGAATAAATAATACAGTTCGAATAAATACAAAATCCTAATTAACTAACAAATTAATCTGGGAAAGCAGGGAATTAGCATGCAAGCTACGGACCGCCTCGGCTTTGTTTCGAATGATGAATGATGCATGCTCGGGTTGCCTTTGTCGGGAAATTCCTTGTGATGCCCCGATTTGCCTCTGTTTGTAATTAATCCCGGGATATTGTGCAAAGCTCCAGAAGGCTGCTAATTTCTGATTTGCTGCGACAGAGGGCAATAAGGGGGCATGGCAAAGTATTTTCACATATGTATGCATGCCTCGATCCTCGTGCCACCAATCACGCATATCGATGCATGATGGCCGAGGAGTCGATTTGCACGACTTAATATGAAATGAATGCACATGAAAATACAACAAGACCTAAACTCCATCATGGGTAATCCGGAGTGTTGGCGACAGGGAATTGAGACACGTTCCGTCACTCGGAGTACGAAACGTCCCTCGTTTCCCGTGCTTGGGCTAACTCCTATCCCAAACACGATGCAAATGAGATGGCATGCACAATGCGACTAATCATACAGCCTAGCATACGCAATGCTATGAAATGGCATACACAATGCTCGATGTAACATGGCATACACAATGCTCTAACATGCAACCTAGCATACGCAATGCTACAAAATGAAATGGCATACACAATGCACAATGGACTTACACCAACATGAGTGGACCTCAACCACACTCACATTAGTGGCCATGAGATGGAAAAGAGACAACCGAAATGCGTGCACACGTGCACGCATACCGAGGACCGAACCTAAGGCATTAGATGCCACTCTACCAAAGCATGGCAAGGGATGAAAGATGGCCTATGAACATGTAATTTCAAGCACTAAAACATGATGCTAAATGGTCCCAAAACATGGAAATATGGCACCCGATGCATGGAATAAACCCCGAAACTCAAAACTAGGCACATGCATTGACCTATAAGTATGCAAAGAAAGCATTATTTGATCATGAAGTCTAAAGACAGAGCCAAGGCAGTCCCAAAACATGCACATTTCCAGTTCAAAGCATGGCCAAAAGGTGCTCACTTGAAGGGCTAAGGTAACATGCAAGATTGGCTAGTAAGCATGAGTTGTATGGCATGTATATGAAGCATATGAAAACTCATCAAACCAGCCAAAATTAGTGAATAAAACATGCCAAAATATGCCCAAATAATCACTGAAATGCAGCCAACATGTGCAAAAATGAGGGGCTTCTTTGGAGGGCCATGCAAGGGGATTGCTAAGCACATACAAGATGGACACTTAGCATGGCAAAACCAACTTTGGAAATCAAATATGACAGTCCTAAAACTCACCAAATTGACCCTGAAATAGGTCTAGGAAACATGCAAAGAGAGTCTCCTTTGAAAGGCCTTGGATGGGATTGGTCTACACATGCAACATAGACATAAAATATGGCAAAATGGCCCTTGGAAAGAGTCAAGGAAGACCTCAAAACCTTCAGAATAGGGCCTGAAACATGACTTCAATGCATGAAAAATAGGGTCCCTTTGGAAGGCCAACAAGACCACCAAACAAGACAAGGAGAAAGGGGGTCACCCCCCTCTAATTTTGGCCCTCAAAAATGCATCTAAGCCACTGAAAATCCACTGGATTTCAGTGGCTAAGAGGCCAAACCGTGGCCAATGCAAGTGCTCTAATGCATGGCCTTAATTATGAAGAGATGAAGCATGCATAGGGGGAAGATGACCCCAAACAGAAATGGTACCTTAACAAAACTTGAAGAGTATGTAAAAATAAGACTCTTTCCAGTTTATAGAAAATCTCGAAAATGCTCACAAGTAAGGCTAAAACATGATGCAAGAATGGCCCTAAAAGAGAGATAGAGGGCAAGGGGTAGTAGATGGCCTCAAACAGAAAAGAGGCCTTCAACAAAGTTGAAGAGGGGCTCAAAATAAGATACTTTACAGTTTGTCTTGAAGCCCAAAAATGCTCACAAATAAGGCTAATGTATCATGCAAAATAAGCCTTAAAAGAGAGATAAAGCGCAAAGGGTGAGTAGAAGACCTCAAACGGAAAAAAGTTCTTGATCAAACATGAAGATGAGTTCAAAATAAGACTATTTTTAGTTCAGGTCAAAGCCCAAAAGAGTAAGAAAAAGGAGCTAAGATATCATGCAAAATAAAGCAAGAAAAGGGAAAATAGGGGCTCACCCTTGTAGAGCTGACTCTCAGCAAGTTCTGGACCAAAAATATGACTCCCCAAGCTCTTCAAGTGACCTCCAAGGTGCTGGAATGGATGAGGGAGGAGATAGGCTATGAGGTGTAGGGTAAATGGCCAAGAAAAATGGGTGTTTGGAGGCTTGAAGTATAGATATAGGAGGTTGTATGTATAATTCCAGCCCAAAAGCTTCTAACCCTTGCAAAATGAGAGGAAGGATTGGTTATATAGAAGGAGAGAAGTAAGGCTTCTCTAAGAAGCTTTAAACCAAGCTTAAGGATTCTCCATACACGTGTATGGAGGATCACTTCTAAGGCTTCTAGCTGGCATAGCTGGCTTACACTCAAAGAGACCAAAAAGCAGGAAGCAGGCCGGCCAGTTCAAGTGGCCAGCCGGCCACTCCCCCTGGTTGGCCGACCAGGGGTCAAAATGGTCAAGAAAAATTTCTGGCCGGCCACCCCAGAAAGGTGGCCTCCCAGATGAGTGCAACACAGTTGTATGGTACAAAACCAGAAAATGTGACCCAGGAGAGAGGAAAACAAACTTTTTAGCAAGGGTCAATAGGGTCAAGAAGAATTACTGGTCGGCCTACCCATATTGGTGGCCTCCCAGGTGAGCACAACACAATGGTGGTATGAAAAGCCAGAAATTGTGGCTCAAAGTTGAGAAAAACCAGCTTTTTGTCAGAAAAACTGGCTTTTGGAGAGAGAAAATGAGAAAACTGGCTTTTCAGGAGAAAAGGTGGCCGGCCTCCATACTACCCTCTCCCTAACAATGAAAATAGGGTCCCTACCAAATATGGACCAAGACGGATGCAAAACGAAGGTTCGAGGGCCAAAACGCGCAGTCTGGGGCCCCGAAAACAGGCTGTTAGGCACCGGAAGTGGCGTATGACCACGAAGGTGGTCTCCAGGGCCACAGTGTCCCTAAAAAGGGGGAAATAAGATGTGTGTCAAAAATCGAAGCAAACAGAGGTAGTTAAATAGTCCCGAACCGAGGCACACGTCCGACGGCTTCGAAAACCGGAAACTGGGCTCCAAACGGGAAAAATGGCCTACGGCCACGAAACGTAGCCTATAGCCACTGAGAGATGGTCTACGAGACCTCTCCCCCCCGTCGGAAAGAGAAAATGGAGAAAATAGGACTTGGTTCGCAAACCGAGGCAAAGCACAAAAGAGCCCCGAAGTCCGGAGGCAAGGCTCATAGCCGAGACTTCGTGACCTCAGAACGAGCACAACATGCATTATCACCAAGCGCTCAATCAGTGACGTCTGAGTCTTAAGGTCGGTCAAAAATGGGGTGTCTACAATCTATTTTAAAATGAATATACAATTGTGCCTACAGTGTCTAAATTTTAAAATGAAAATTTTAATTGATTATAAGCACTGGTAGAGTTATAGGGTGTGAAAAAAGTAATAGGCAAAGTTATTTTATTGAATCAACATAATCTAAATTTTTCTTCCACCCCCTAAAAAGAAACTAAATAAATAAACTTCTAGTTCCCCAAACAAAGATCCAAAATTATGAAGAAAAAAAAAAAAGCTCACATCTATTTTAAAATGAATATACAATTGTGCCTATAGTGTCTAAATTTTAGATTGAAGATTTTAATTGATTATAAGCACTGGTAGAGTTATAGGCTGTGAAAAAAGTAATAGGCAAAGTTATTTCTTGAAACTCCCCCAAAAAAGAATATACAAAGTTATTTCTCTTCCACCCCCAAAAAAGAAACTCAATAAATAAACTTCTAGTTTTTCAAACAAAGATCCAAAATTGTGAAGAAAAAAAAAAAGACTCACTTGTTCAATGGACTGTTGTGCCATTGCTCTCCATTTCTTGAAGCATTTACTAATAAACCCACACAACACTTCCATTCATTGACTAACAAAGTAAAACATCTTGTTTTTGAAAAACAATAAAATCAAACATAAAGGCATTCTAAAATTATCACAATGATTATCATAAAAATTGTATGAAATTCAAAAATTAAAATAGAAGACACAAATCATCACCATAAAAAAATCAAGTACTTGCTCTTTTTGGTTTTGAACCTAGTTGAACAAAATTTAAGATTCTTAATTTTAAATTTAAGATTCTTAATTTTCACAACATGTAAAAATTTAAGATTCTTAATTTTCACAACATGTAAAATGAAGCCAAGTTGAACAATAGATAAGAAACAAATTACCTAATCAACCATTGTAGCAAACAAAGCCATAACAACTTTTTATGAGCTAATCAAACACTCATTCGCCAAGGCATATGTGCCTGAAGCAAAATGAAGAATAGAAAATATAGGTAAGCAAGCTCCATTATCCATTATCCAAAATCGACTCCCTAAAAATTGCCCACTATTTGTTATTAAGTATAAGATCCAACTCCTACTGTTTAATTAACCAATTTGAATATACCTCTATTTTTGTTAACTTTACCAAATATCCAAGGTATGTATCATTCACTAAATATCCAAGGCATGTATCATTCACTATTTGGGGGGGAAATGTAGAAAATGATAGATTCACTCACTAAGATAACTTTGATCAATTAGGACATCCACATTACCAACACTAAGTGCATTCAAGCGCTGCTAATCAAACTCTCTATAGGAAAGGTTGTTTAATCATTTGCTTGGCATGTCATGATAGATTCACTCACTATTTGAACAACAAAAAAGTATAATTATATAAGCAGTTGGTTTAACCAAAAGAAAATAAACTATTTTCATTGAGGCATTTTACAGAACATCCAAAATTTGACCATTAAAAACAACCGCTACAACTTTCTAGCAAAATTTGCAATTAGTTACCTAACCAAAGCTAATGATCAAGAAGATAACCAATAATTTTATAGCAATTAAGATAGACTCACTCCAAAATAACAACATCAGCACTTGTCCCAGAAATTTCATTTTCTTTACTGTTGTTGCCACTATCTCGGCAACCAAACAGGACTAAAATATTTCTGTGCTGATAACAAACATAAAAATAAAAATAAAAATAAAAATAAAAATAAAAATAAAAATAGAAAAACAAACCCAAATAAAAGAGGAGGAAAAAAGTGAGAGAGAGAGAGAGAGAGGAGGCAAAGATTGATTATCATATCAAAATCCAAAACCCAAATAAAAACCCTAGATTCTTCCCAAAAAAAGAAAAAGAAAAAGAAAACAACAAGGAGGATAGCTTCTAGCTTGGAGCTGTGTAGAGAGAGATGAGGTAGAGATTGAGGCAGATAGTAGAAATCACCACCGGGGCTATAGTCTGGAAATCACCATAGGAGATAAACTTGTAGAGAGAGAAAGCTTGGTGGAAAGAGAAAGATGTGTGGTGGGAAGAGGAAGGAGAAGAGGAAGAGGTATGAGAGAGAATGGAGTTTCAAATTTTGAAATCAAAATTAGAGAGACAAAGAGTGAAGATGATCCCAGATTTTGGAGATTCAATTTTGAGAGTGAGAAAAAGAGAGAGAGAGAGACACATTTTCACCCAAATGATCCCAGAAATACCAAACTAATCTGAAGCATTGATATTCACCCAAAAAAATCTGAACCATTGAAATGTCCAAATGAGAGTGAGATATTTTCAACCATTGGATTGAATTAATCTAATGGTGTATATTTTGAAAAATAGACAAAAGTCTCATCAAGATTCAAAAACCCTTCTCCCTTATTATATAAATAGGAGTATCAATTGATAAAACCAAACGACACTAACTCAATTCCAAAGTTCTTGATTCTGGAGCTTATTGTACCAAATTGAACTCAAAATTTCAATCTGAATCAAAGAATCCAATCTTCTATTTCACAACAATCAAAATACCCACTTAATAGTTGAAAAAGCTTTGGGGCAAGCATGTCTAAGAACTGTATATGGGCCTATGGGACTTGAAATCAATCTTCCTATGATACTTCCCTATTCAATTCTAACAAATTGAACTCATCTTGGTAACTAATGGTGTTCTAACAATATGTTGAAAATACAATTTTATTTTCCCTACTTGTTTTTCCATTTTTATTCTTTAAATTCTCAGCAACCAAACAATGCACCGAAAGTAAATAAGTGGGTAAAAAGGAGAAAAAAAAGATGGGGGAAAAAGATAGGCAGGAAAATAAAAATAAAAAAAATAAAAAGGAAAACGGAAGGAATGTGGGCAAGAGAGAAAGAGAGATTGCATAAGTGAGCAAAAAGATGGGGGAAAAGAAGGTGGGTGGGTGAGAATTAAAGAAATCTTGACCCTTAATAAATTTGCTAATTAATATCAAAAAAGAGAAAGAAAGAAAATAATAAGTATCAAACAAAATCGAATTTCTTTCTCAAAATATTTAGAGGGAAAGGTTAAGCTCCTCTGTAGTGATTTCCCTCTAGCATCCATCAATGTTCACTCTAATCTCTCTACGGATCAGAGTAATACATTTTTATATAAAACAACCACTTGCCTAAGAGGCCGAATTCAAAAATCAGCCCACATCCTGAAAAAAACCTAGATTCTTACTAAGATGGATCGAAAACACTTTAAATAGCTAAACACCAACAAACCACTCTTCAAGAAAGCATACTTAATCGATTTGATAAAACAGTTCTATCTGTAGCAATCGCTACCCATATCTTATTAAGTCATTTCCAATATATGAATACAACATAAAATTTCAACAAAAATAAAAAATAAAAATAATAGAAATTAGAATCAATTTCATCCCAAAACCCTAAAAATGAGAAGAATCAAACACAATAGAGGTAAGAGAGATCTGAAATTAGATGCGAAGAGATAGTAATTGAGGTAAAAAATAATGAAAAATGCCAAAAAGAGACAGAAAGCTAGAGAGAGAGATCAAAGAGAGAGTATTGGTCAGTGCGACTTCGAAGGAATGGTGGGTTGTATTGGCCACCAAATTATAATAAAAATAGTATTGGACACAAAATTCTAATAAAAACAGGAAATAAAAATATACCCCAAATTACACATATTGTAAGCCCCAATGAACCCAATTTTAAACCCAGATGATGAAACTAAAAATATATCAATGTATTCATGAATGTATGTATTAATGAAATAAAGAAGAACATAGAGAGAAGGGGAAAAAAATATCAAAGCCAAATGCACCAATCAAACCCAAGAATGTTATAAACAACCCTAAAAATGTATGTATTCATGAAATGAAGGAGAAGAACATAGAGAGAAGGGGAAAAAATATGAAACCCAAATCACACCAATCAAACCCAAATCACACCGATTTGACAATTCACATGCGGCAGATCCATCAGTTTAGGCATAGGAGGGGGACGTTGCAATGAAGAACGGCGAAGGCGGAGGAGGAGCAAGAAAGGAGGCAGCAATCTTCTTTGAGGATGAAGCAGTCGTAGTCGACGTCTCAGGCGTCGTGAGAAGCACGGGTGATGAAGGATTGGACGAAACCAATGCCGAAAAAACTGAGGAGGTAGATGAAGAAAGCGATGAGGGAGGTGATGACAGCGAGTTCGGAGAGACTGACGACGTGGAGAGGGGTGGAGGATCGGATTTGATCGCGCTAACGATGGAAGAGGTAGTAAGCCATAGAGAAGAAAAGTGTGAAGAAAATGACGTTGGTCAGGTATAGAGGGAGAGGCAAGGCATTAGAGGCTTTTGGGATGAGGAGAAGGATGAGAGAGAATGTGTAGAGCAGATATGTTTAGCTAGACGTGGGAGAGAGAGCAAAGAGTTGTTTGGGCAGGAGATCTATTGATCTAAACCATTGATATAACCTTGAGATTAATCTCAGCCATTAAATTAAAATCTATCTCACATACATTTTATACATTTTCAAAAACCTTCCTCCCTTAGTATATAGATATTTAATATCACTAATTTAGGAGCTTTATTAGAATTCTAATTAATAGGGTTCACCTCTTGATTTGATATTTTACGGGTTATTTTGGGAAGATGGTTATAATCAACTTTTTGTTTAAAAGATGATTATAAGCTGCTTATAAGCTGCTTTTTTGTGAGAGGGGAAGTGGGTTATAATCTGGGAAGTGGATTATAACCCACTTCCCAAAAGGGGCCTACGTTATTTGTGTATTTTTTTTTATTACCACCTCATTAGAGCTGGCAGTAGTCCTACTAATTTAGTGGTCTAAATCAAAACCCATAATATATTTGTGGTTTGATTTTTGCAGGCC